>CAWUFW010020983.1:0-134447 GCA_963921515.1 Calotriton arnoldi
AGGGACACAACAGCTACCACCCTGGAAGTACAATCACGTCGTCGGTGGACACAGTTGACCAAACGAATCTGAAAGTACCCTGTGAAGGACAGAAATGACACACAGTCAAAAGCAATGGAGAACAGGACAGAACAGCAAAACTCATGCACAATACATGTTACAAGATACCCACCCAGAACCAAGTTAGCATGTCAACACTGTTGGGGAGTACAGACCACCTGTAAGCACACATCGCTACACACATCCAGTCAAGTAGCCCATGGACACACTCCAACAGCACCAGAGCACCACCTACACATATCATGCCAACTCACATCATTGACATGACACCTCAGGATACTCACATTCAGCTAAAGAAGTTGGTGATGAGCTGTGTGCGGACATCACCCTCATCATCATCATCATCACTGGCATCGTGGTCCAGGCCAGGATCCTCCACAGGTGGCGGATGTTGGTCATTGTCATCCTGGATGAGAGGCAACTCCTTCCGCACTGCCAGGTTGTGGAGCATGCAGCAGACGATGATAATCTTGCCCACTTTCACTGGGGCATATGGGAGGGACCCTCCTGTCTTGTCCAGGCAGCGGAAGCGGCTCTTCAGGAGACCAAATGTCCGCTCAATCACTCTCCTCGTCCGACCATGTGCCTCATTGTAGCGCATCTGGGCTGGTGTCACAGGGTTCCTGAGGGGTGTCAGCAACCACGGCATGTTGGGGTATCCCGAGTCACCTACGGACAGACAAGTGCACATTAGCTGACTTGGAAAAGTGGGCGGAATACTACAGATCAGATCACACACAATGGCACAAAGTCAGTACACACCGACAAGCCAGGCACGCTGGTTCTGCATCTGTGCCATCATCCTGGGGATGCGACTACTCCTCATCACAAAGGCATCATGTGCTGAACCAGGGAAACGGGCACACACGTGTGTGATGGTCATATCTGCAAGACACACCACCAGTGCATTGACTGAGTGGTAGTGCTTGCGGTTATGGTAGGCCTGCTCCTGGGCCTGTGGTGGTACCAAAGCCACATGTGTCCCATCAATGGAGCCAATGACATGCAGCATCCTCCCCAGGGCATAGAAGTCACTCTTCACGTCAGTGAGTCATTTCAGTCTAGGGAAATAGATGTACCGGTTCAGGAATAGCAACATTGCCTCCAAAACATCGCGGAGCACACGGCTCAACATGGTCTGTGACATCCCACCAGCAGTCGCCACAGTATGTTGGAAGGTACCGGTGGCAAAGAAGTGTAGGGCTGCCATCACCTTCACCTTGGGGGTCAGCGCTGTAGGATACGGCCGGCCAGGCTGCAAATGTGGGGCCAACTGCACTGCCAAATCCTCAATCAGCTGCCTGGTGAAGCGGTACCGTTGGATGCTGTCCCGTTCCACCATCGTTGCCAGGTCTGGGAATGGTCGATGGACAGCAGGAGCCCTGCAGTGCAGAGGAGAAGAAAGCAAGATTGTCAGTCACCCCACATATGCGGCATTGAACAAAGTCAATATCACAACATACATCATCATGAGGCACAACTACATGAAGTGTGCAGTTCCGTAAGGACATGTATGGTACATACATGGCCAACATTTGTCATCACGGTTCAACAAGTGGCATCAATAAGTCCCAGGTTGGCCCATTGGATATCATGAGGCCGTGTCACAGTACCCATCTCCTGCTGCCGTGTCACAATCACCCCCCACAGTGACATGTGAGGACAGATGTGCCCCAGGCATCACAGCTCAACGACAGGTACATTCCCAGGGACCCTGTATTGCCACATGGACACTGGCATTACATGGAGTATCAGGTATACACCACAGCAAAACAACCATGACCCCACAGGTAGTGGTCCCACTTGCCACTGCAGGACAGACATGGACGTCTGTGACACACACACGCACAACATCAAAGTCCATGCACACACAACGTGGATGTGGAGACTGACTCCCATTATGCACATGAAATCAGAGACATTGTAAACACTACATGCACACAGACTGTGGAGGACCATCACTATTGTGCCACTGGGACACCCTGGCTCAAACATACCGTCCCACATGGGACTCACGGGGTATGTGACATGACATACACATACACCACCGTGAAATGTGACCATGGCACATGCACAGATATGAACAGTTGCACATCACAGTGGTCATGTACACGTAACACCCAGGATCCTGTCCCCATGAACACGTGCACAGCCTGGGGGTGGCTGCCCCCAGGTGACACCCACAGGACAACATGTACACCAACATACACACAATAGGAAATGCAGCCTTACATGCCTTATGATACAGTTTGGACAGGCTGTCGTGTTGTAGGTGTGCCCCTCACTCCCTGGGAGCTATCTGTGGCTGGCATATGTTCATCTGAGACAGGCATGGTGACATATGCCAGTCACTTGTACAGGGATGCGTTGAACAGCAATGGACCGATCGGTGCCCCCGGCCGGCCCATTGCATTCAATGTGTCCAGGTACGCATTGTACCCCTGTACGCGTTGTACCACAATGGACCGATCGGTGCCCCCGGCCGGCCCATTGCATTCAATGTGTGCGGGTACGCGTTGTACCCTGTACGCGTTGTACCGCAATGGACCGATCAGTGCCCCCGGCCGGCCCATTGCATTCAATGTGTGCGGGTACGCGTTGTACCCCTGTGCGCGTTGTACCGCAATGGACCGATCGATGCCCCCGGCCGGCCCATTGCATTCAATGTGTGCAGGTACGCGTTGTACCCCTGTACGCGTTGATCAGCAATGGACCGATCGGTGCCCCCGGCCGGCCCATTGCATTCAATGTGTGCGGGTACGCGTTGTACCCTTGTACGCGTTGTACTGCAATGGACCGATCGGTGCCCCGGCCGGCCCATTGCATTCAATGTGTGCGGGTACGCGTCGTACCTCTGTGCGCGTTAGTACCGCAATGGACCGATCGGTGCCCCGGCCGGCCCATTGCATTCAATGTGTACAGGTACACGTTGTACCCCTGTACGCGTTGATCAGCAATGGACCGATCGGTGCCCCGGCCGGCCCATTGCATTCAATGTGTGCGGGTACGCGTTGTACCCCTGTGCAGCGTTGTATCGCAATGGACCGATCGGTGCTTCCGGCCGGCCCATTGCATTCAATGTGTGCAGGTACGCGTTGTACCCCTGTACGCGTTGATCAGCAATGGACCGATCGGTGCCCCGGGCCGGCCCATTGCATTCAATGTGTGCGGGTACGCGTTGTACCCCTGTATGCGCGTTGTACCGCAATGGACCGATCGGTGCCCCCGGCCGGCCCATTGCATTCAATGTGTGCAGGTACGCGTTGTACCCCTGTACGCGTTGATCAGCAATGGACCGATCGGTGCCCCCGGCCGGCCCATTGCATTCAATGTGTGCGGGTACGCGTTGTACCCCTGTACGCGTTGTACCGCAATGGACCGATCGGTGCCCCGGCCGGCCCATTGCATTCAATGTGTGCGGGTACGCGTTGTACCCCTGTACGCGTTGTACCGCAATGGACCGATCGGTGCCCCCGGCCGGCCCATTGCATTCAATGTGTCGGGTACGCGTTGTACCCCTGTACGCGTTGTACCGCAATGGACCGATCGGTGCTCCCGGCCGGCCCATTGCATTCAATGTGTGCGGGTATGCGTTGTACCCCTGTACGCGTTGATCAGCAATGGACCGATCGGTGCGCACCCATTGACAATGGCCTAGCCTGGCAACGGACGCGTTTCGAAATTCGAACGAGTCGGTTGCTGGAAATTCAGTTGGTCACCCACAACAATGTTGCAAAATCATGTATGTCATGAAGTTGAAGATTTGAAGGATGCTGTGGGCGTGTATTGGTGCTGCTATTCCATGGATTGGCCAGATTCAGAAGATGCAAACGACTTGAAACCTATCACTTTGGACACATGGGACAGTATCTGCCTCTCCAGCACATATATATTGCTGGCTGTTCCCCTTAGAGCTCACTTGCCTGCACTACATGCTCCAGGACGACATCTGCCACTGCACTGCTGCTGTCTCTGCCCCCTCTGGACCCTGCAATGGCACGTACTGTGGAGAGAGCCCCAGCCTTCAGCCTTGAGGAGAACCAGGCCCTGCTGGACAGCCTACTTCCACAGTACAGCAAGCTGTATGGGACACCAGGGGAGCAGGTGAGTGTTCTGTGCACTGTCTTTCTGAATGTGCATTGTGTCTGACTAGCAAGGCTGAAAGTCTGCACGCCACTGGCTAGCAGGCTCACTGAGTAGTTGTCACCCCCATAGTGTGTAGTGACATGCACTGGACAGGTATGGTGCAGTGACAGTGCATTTGAACAAGGTTTTACTTCCCATGCAATGATACCATGTAGTGACTTCTGGCAAACTGTCCATGGGCAGCGTTGCACTGCCTGTGTACATCATGTGCCCCTGTGATTGAGACATGTATATACAACTGTGTCATGCACGGATATGTTGCATGTGTAGTAATGGCCTTTTCACTTTGTCATCCTGACAGGTTAATGCCCATCGGAAGCAGGAGTTCTGGAAGGACATCGTCCGGGCTGTCCGGTCCGTGGGGGTCTACAAGCGCCGGATCTGCAACTGCCAGAAGAGGTGGCAGGACCTTCGGGGCTGGACCCGGAGGATTGCACGGGTCCAGCTGAAGCTGTCGCCTCCTCGCAGGAGGGGCGGAACACGGACCCTGACCCCCACATGCTCCAGATCCTGGCGGTGGTGTTTCCAGACCTGGATGGGCAGCTGAAGGCCAGACAGCAGCAAGGAGGGGGTGAGTCAAAGACTGCACTGTGAACTCTGTATTACATGCTATGTGCCCTCCTCTGGCCTGGTTCAACTGCCACAGTACAGCAGTCATGTTGTCCAGGAGCCATGTCCCTCTTTTGTGCACTGCCCACTCCTCATCTGATACCCAGGTGTGGCCCTTACATTCAGGGAATTGTGTCACTTGGGACTGTGTCCTTGCAGTTTGCTTCACTCAAGGTGGGGGACAGCATCTGTTTCCCTAACTCTGTTGTGGGCGTCATGGGTGGGTCCATTGTTCACACAACGCCTGTGTTCGGACATGTAATCTGCGTGTTGCTTTGATATGCGGTCCACTTGCTGAGCTGAGCCACCACATGTGCCTGGGGTATGTGGCACACGCCCATGCAGCGGGTGGGAACAATGTTTGGGCCCCAGGAGTGTGCAGATTACGTGTGTCACACATACATAGCCAGCTATCCACTGTCCAGGGCTCATCCCTCATTCATGTGGGGCAGGACAGTCATGCCTACTCCAGGCCATGCAATGCACTCTGTACTCCCACTCCCGTGTATCAGCTGACACATTGTGCGCAGTGATTTGACCCCTCAGGTGTCTGCCTCTGTGTCAGTGTGCTGTGGATTTGTTGTCAGGACTGCTGGGGTGTTTCTCGGTAGGGGCACAGCATGCCACTGGAGATGTGACCATAGGAGACGATACTTGTGTGTCACATAGGTGTTTGATCAGCTGCCCGTGCAGACTGGGGTATGCGAATGTGGAGTTCAGGCAGCTGTTTCCCATTCACAGCAGATTGTGAGGGGCTCAGGTTCAGAGGGTAGTGTCACAGGTCTCCCATATGTCCAATCGGTATGACCTGGACAGATGAGGGTTAAGATGATGTGTTGTGTGGGGGATGTACATGTGCACTTGTGCAGCTCCAGGACTTGCATTCCCCATGACCTACTATTGTGACACAGTGCAGAGTGTTGTTGTCTGGCTGCCAAGTCATACATCACTGAGACAGTGATGTATGACTTAGCAGTCATGCCTCCACCATGGCATGTGTCTACTTATTGGTGATCCTGCAGGGGAGTGACATGTGCTACATGCACACCATTGTGGCGATGGCTATCAGGACATGGGTGCATCATGGTGTCTGTCGCTGGTATGCATCACATGCATTTCCTATTTTACTCTGGGCATCCCTTTCATCCGGAAACCTGTACTGACTCAGTGGCAAGAGTTGTGATGTGTGCATGTCCACATGCTACACCGTGTTCTCTGCACTGTCCAACTACTGTGTAGTTGGTGCATGTGTCCACACTGGGGTGTTGCTATCCAACAGACACCAGACAGATGGGTGCAAGGCCATGTGGGATGTGAGTGCCATGGTTGGCATCAGACTGACAATTGGCTTCTCCTGTTCAGTTAGGGCACTTTTAGCAATATACAACTAATGATGCCAGGGCTTGCTCTGTAATGTGCTGTGCTCACAGTGGTGTGTGCGTTTGGTGCAGGTGACTGATGTCTGTCTGTTTCCCCATTGTTTGCAGATACATCCACGGCCACGGAAGGGGACAGCTCCACGGACCAGGAGGAGCCGGAGAGCCAGACTGGGTCAGCAGCCGAGGAGTGGTCGGAGGGACCCAGTGGCACGGAGGGCGAGGGGAGCCACACCGAGGAGTCCTCAGCACCATCCACCTCAGCTGAGGACCAGAGCAACTCGGAGGATGACTCCCTTATGGAGGCGGGTGTCAGCAGCCACCACACCCCAGCTAGTGTTGCTGTCCCCGCCACCACCAGCACCACCACCGCCCTCCCATCGGCTCCCATTCCCCAGGTCCGTGGAGGCTCCCATGTTCGGGAGCGTGTCTCCTTTGGGCCAGGCACCGCACCCACTGCCCCTGTGTCCCCTGCTGCCCTGAGTGAGGAGTCTGTGTACCTCCTTCGCCAGCTCCATGTAGGGCAGACAGCCATGCTGAGTGTCCTCCATGCGCACACCGCTCTGTTGACTCAGCTGGTGTCGTTCATGGAGGGCATCTCATCGGGCATGTCTGACCTACAGAGGGGCAATAGGTCCATGGACTCCTCCCTGACTGCAGCAGTGTCCCTCCTCAGACAGTCCCTCACCCCTCTTGCCTCTGCTCCATCCACACTCCCCAGCACCTTACCCATCCCAAGCACACACACACCGGCACAGGCACACACCAGCACACACACATCCAGCACACAGACACACACGCCACAAACAAAACGCACACGCACGCACAGTCCGGGGATGGGGCCCTGGAACACACACACGCATCCACGAGCACTGCGCAGTCCTCAGTTGCCTCTCCCTCCAAAGCACCCTCCCTTGCCTCACCTGCAACCCCAAAGACCCAGCGGCTCTTCCTCAGTGACCTCGGCCTCTTCCCCTCCGATCCAGCTGATACAGCATTCAGGGGGAAGAGGAAGCCCACCCACACGGAGCAGAGTGCCCCTCGCCCCCGGACACCCTCCCCCAGGCGCAGACAGACTGAGGCCCCCACCCGCAAGTCCCCCCGGAGTCGTAAGAGCAAGACCCCGCCGCCGCCCTGCAGCTCAGGCACCAGGTCTCCTTCCTCCATCCCTCAGGCCCCCACTCCACAGGTGCCCCCACCACACTCTGCCCCAGGTTCCCCCACCCACAGATATACCATCCCAAGAGGATCCGGCCTTCTCCCCCTGCCACTTGCTCTCCCGGCACCACACCCCCGCTGTGCTTGTCTGTGCCACTGATGTGGTGAGGGTGTCCTCCCCCTCTGTCCAGCCCACCTTGCCTGTTCCCCATTCTCCTCCCCTGGTGGTAGGCACTGCAGTGGAGTCCACTACCACCCTGTCTGACTTGGGCACTGCAGTGGCGGACCTGTACACTCCATCTTCAGGGTCCACTGCAGTCGTGCCGGCACCCACAACATCTGAGTTATGCCCCCCAGTTGTGCCGGCACACACCATGTCAGACACCTCCACTGCAGTTGTCAGTGGCTCTCCAGCACCCACCACCCCTTCCCTGCTTCCTCCTGGTGAGCCCTGATCCTGTCCCTGCGGTGCCTGGCCTGCCCCCGGTTGCCCCTCCTAGTGGATTGTCCCTGGTTTTGTGCAGGCATGCGTAGGGTGACATCTGCCACTGTCACCCTGTTTGGACTGTGACAATGGACTGGCCATTGGCCTTTGTGTTTTTTCTGGACTTTCAGTTTTCATTACACACATATGCTGAATAAAGCAACTTTCTGTTCTCTAGTGCTTATGCTTCTGATGTACATGTTGTTGATGATGCTAACCATGCCCTTGCTGCAGTGATGGTGATATTTGGTCTCATGATAATGAAGTGTTACTGTGCAGGAACCCATGTGGTCCAGGGAGAATGTGTCCTATCCTGTGGTGTATCCATGTCATCCATAGCAGCATCTGAGGGTGTCATGTGTTCAGTATTTGGCAATGGGATTTCCTACTTACATTAGCAATTTCACATCTGTGGCTTCCACCCCTGCACATCTGTTGTGCCTGCCATTGTTCAATTCGTCTACTTCCCTGACCGTGTGGCCATCTCCACTGGACATGCAGGTTTGGGCATCAATGGGGAAGGACTCATCTGTGTTGTCAGTGCAACATTGCTATACAAGTGTGTTGGATCTGTGCTGATGATTTCGTTGGCACTTCCATGACCAGGCTGATGTGACGGGAGCCTTCATTTGGTGCTAATTGTTGATTGTGTGACCAAGTGCTCAGCTGACATGATGGGGCCCTACTGAGGCAACATATGGCACAGCTTTCCTCACACGGGAGTGGAGTCCCCTCATGGCAGTGTGTACTCCTGTGACATTGCCTGTGCCCAAGGTGTGTGTTGTATGAGCATGTCTGTGTGTTCACTTCCGTTTAGCTGTGCATGCTGTGATCCCTAGTGTTGTACCTGTTTGTGATGCTTGCTGAGTTGACCTATGTTCCCCCAAAGTCTTCTCCCTGGGTTCTCTGTGATGTGGGTGCATGGCACATTACTGGTCATCAGGGTGTCACCCATAGGTGTGTTTGCTGTCAGGGCTGAGTTTGTGTGCAGACGCAGATGGGTCACAGTCAGGTTTCCCCTTGGCACTTGTTGTTTGCCCCTGTCATGTGATTTCCAGTTTGTGTTATCTTTCAGTGATTGTGACACGTTGTGTGTGTGACTGCTGGCACTCCTCAGGGTCCGGGCTGCAATGTTGGTTGTTGTCTATGTGTGTTCTTTGTGGGTGACCTTGGCTTCTTCATTGGTGTGTGACTGTGGCTGGGATCCCATTGGTTGGTGTGGTATTGCCGTCATGTCCATGTACAGCGTAGTGTGCAGTGTGTCAGACATTCAGGAGTCTTGTTGAGTGGCCATGTGTGATGTGTTTCTGCGCCTTGGTTCCCACCCACCACCCTGGAATAGTCATGGGTGCATGTGCAATGTCACCAGTGCATGTGTGCTTCAGTGCTGCACATTGTTGGAGGTCGAGGGGTGTGGTGTTGAGTGTGTGCAGATGAGAGTTGTTGCCCGGCTAGGCCCCTGCCTCCATGTTGGCCTTGGCTTACTGGCCGTGCTGATTGATTTGTGCTTGTGTAGGTGTGATGGTAGTTTGTTGCTCAGGACACATGACTGTGGTTCACAGTGTGAACGACATTTAGCTTTGTCATCACAGTGGGATTGTAATGCAGCCCAGGGTCACCACATTGTGGGGGCCCTGGGGGTAGTGCTGTGGTGTGTCTGTGTCTTGCTGTGTCAGTTGCTGTTCCTACGTGCCTGTGTGACATGTGTGATTTGTGCTCCCTCTCATCTGACAATGCCTGCTTGCCCACATAGGGGATTTGGATCCATGAGTTACCTTTGTGTGGCACTGTATGCACATCTGTATGATTGGTATTCAGTTCTCCTCATGTGTTGTGTGGTTGTCTGGGGACACTGGCACCCCCCTCACCTGTTGTGTATGATGTGCAGTGTGGGTCTGCCTGTTTGTGTTTGTGCATCTGCACCACTGCATTGGCATATCTTGGGTGTGCCATTGGCTGTATGTAGTTTGGTGGGTTTCCCCTGCTGTCCCTGGGACTCCTAGGTCATCGGTCAGCACAATGATCATGGTTTGTGTGTCCCATTGCTGCCATGGTATGGTATCTGTTCACCTCACATCTACAGTCTCCACAGGGTATCTGCATTTGTGTGCCCATTGGTGCAAATATGTGGGTCTGCATTCTGATGGTCACTTCTGTCATTGTGTCATTGATGAATGTTGACAGTGTCAGCCCCCATGGGTGTTGTTTGTCTGCACATGGCCAAAGGTATGTCTTATTTGCACTGCAGTATTTGCCTCCCCCAATTTATGTTGCAATGGGACACATGCACTACTTTGCCACTGATGTGTTTTATGTTCTGTGACCAGGAATCATCCATGCAGTTTGGCAGTTGCAGCTCTTTCTTTGTCAACACTTACATTTTGGTCACTGTGATGATGGGGGTTTGGACCCCATTGCCACAATGTTCAAAATGTGCTTCAGCTATGGACCCCACACTTACATTTTGGTCACTGTGATGATGGGGGTTTGGACCCCATTGCCAAAATGTTCAAAATGTGCTTCAGCTATGGACCCCACACTTACATTTTGGTCACTGTGATGATGGGGGTTTGGACCCCATTGCCACACTGTTCAAAATGTGCTTCAGCTATGGACCCCACACTTACATTTTGGTCACTGTGATGATGGGGGTTTGGACCCCATTGCCACACTGTTCAAAATGTGCTTCAGCTATGAACCCCACACTTACATTTTGGTCACTGTGATGATGGGGGTTTGGACCCCATTGCCACAATGTTCAAAATGTGCTTCAGCTATGGACCCCACACTTACATTTTGGTCACTGTGATGATGGGGGTTTGGACCCCATTGCCACAATGTTCAAAATGTGCTTCAGCTATGGACCCCACCCTTACATTTTGGTCACTGTGATGATGGGGGTTTGGACCCCATTGCCACACTGTTCAAAATGTGCTTCAGCTATGGACCCCACACTTACATTTTGGTCACTGTGATGATGGGGGTTTGGACCCCATTGCCACAATGTTCAATATGTGCTTCAGCTATGGACCCCACCCTTACATTTTGGTCACTGTGATGATGGGGGTTTGAACCCCATTGCCACACTGTTCAAAATGTGCTTCAGCTATGGACCCCACACTTGCATTTTGTCACTGTGATGATGGGGGTTTGGACCCCATTGCCACACTGTTCAAAATGTGCTTCAGCTATGGACCCCACACTTGCATTTTGGTTACTGTGATGATGGGGGTTTGGACACCAGTGCCACAATGGTCATGGCCTGCTTGCATTGTGGGGGCCACACACATATATGTGTGGCACATGTGATAGGGGGTCACATTGTATGTTCAAAGTCATGTTCAGTGTTGTAGGCATTTGACACAGTCTATACACGCTTGTCATGGTGTTGGTGGGATGTCTTTTTCTTGCATTCCCTAGGTTGTGGTGTGCTGGTTGTGTCATGCATTGTCCATCCTATGAGTGGGGGTGGTGTTGGTGATAGGCATCCAGCCCCCCATGGGTAGAGGTGGTAGTAGTGACAGGCATCCAGCCCCCTGGGTAAGGGTGGTAGTAGTGGTAGGCATCTGGCACCCCTGGGTAAGGGTGGTAGTAGTGGTAGGCATCCAGCCCCCTGGGTAAGGGTGGTAGTGGTGGTAGGCATCTGGCACCCCCATGGCTAAGGGTGGTAGTAGTGGTAGGCATCCAGCCCCCCTGGCTAAGGGTGGTAGTAGTGGTAGGCATCCAGCCCCCTTGCTTAGGGTGGTAGTAGTGGTAGGCATCTGGCACCCCCCTGGCTAAGGGTGGTAGTAGTGGTAGGCATCCAGCCCCCCTGGCTTATGGTGGTAGTAGTGGTAGGCATCCAGCCCCCCTGGGTAAGGGTGGTAGTGGTGGTAGGCATCTGGCACGCCCATGGCTAAGGGTGGTAGTAGTGGTAGGCATCCAGCCCCCTGGCTAAGGGTGGTAGTAGTGGTAGGCATCCAGCCCCCTGGCTTAGGGTGGTAGTAGTGGTAGGCATCTGGCACCCCCTGGCTAAGGGTGGTAGTAGTGGTAGGCATCCAGCCCCCTGGCTTAGGGTGGTAGTAGTGGTAGGCATCTGGCACCCCCTGGCTAAGGGTGGTAATAGTGGTAGGCATCCAGCCCCCCCTGGGTAAGGGTGGTAGTGGTGGTAGGCATCCAGCCCCCCTGGGTAAGGGTGGTAGTAGTGGTAGGCATCTGGCACCCCCCTGGCTAAGGGTGGTAGTAGTGGTAGGCATCCAGCCCCCCCTGGGTAAGGGTGGTAGTGGTGGTAGGCATCCAGACCCCTGGGTAAGGGTGGTAGTTGTGGTAGGCATCCAGCCCCGCCTGGGTAAGGGTGGTAGTGGTGGTAGGCATCCAGCCCCCCTGGGTAAGGGTGGTAGTAGTGGTAGGCATCTGGCACCACCCTGGCTAAGGGTGGTAGTAGTGGTAGGCATCCAGCCCCCTGGCTTAGGGTGGTAGTAGTGGTAGGCATCTGGCACCCCCTGGCTAAGGGTGGTAGTAGTGGTAGGCATCCAGCCCCCCTGGGTAAGCGTGGTAGTGGTGGTAGGCATCCAGCCCCCTGGGTAAGGGTGGTAGTTGTGGTAGGCATCTGGCACCCCCCTGGCTAAGGGTGGTAGTAGTGATAGGCATCCAGCCCCCCCTGGGTAAGGGTGGTAGTGGTGGTAGGCATCTGGCACCCCCATGGCTAAGGGTGGTAGTAGTGGTAGGCATCCAGCCCCCCTGGCTAAGGGTGGTAGTAGTGGTAGGCATCCAGCCCCCTGGCTTAGGGTGGTAGTAGTGGTAGGCATCTGGCACCCCCTGGCTAAGGGTGGTAGTAGTGGTAGGCATCCAGCCCCCCTGGGTAAGGGTGGTAGTGGTGGTAGGCATCCAGCCCCCTGGGTAAGGGTGGTAGTTGTGGTAGGCATCTGGCACCCCCTGGCTAAGGGTGGTAGTAGTGGTAAGCATCCAGCCCCCTGGGTAAGGGTGGTAGTGGTGGTAGGCATCTGGCACCCCCTGGCTAAGGGTGGTAGTAGTGGTAGGCATCCAGCCCCCCTGGGTAAGGGTGGTAGTGGTGGTAGGCATCTGGCACCCCCTGGGTAATGGTGGTAGTAGTGGTAGGCATCCAGCCCCCTGGGTAAGGGTGGTAGTGGTGGTAGGCATCTGGCACCCCCTGGCTAAGGGTGGTAGTGGTGGTAGGCATCCAGCCCCCCTGGGTAAGGGTGGTAGTGGTGGTAGGCATCTGGCACCCCCTGGGTAAGGGTGGTAGTAGTGGTAGGCATCCAGCCCCCCTGGGTAAGGGTGGTAGTGGTGGTAGGCATCTGGCACCCCCTGGCTAAGGGTGGTAGTAGTGGTAGGCATCCAGCCCCCTGGGTAAGGGTGGTAGTAGTGGTAGGCATCTGGCACCCCTGGGTAAGGGTGGTAGTAGTGGTAGGTATCTGGCACCCCCCTGGGTAAGGGTGGTAGTAGTGGTAGGCATCCAGCCCCCCCTGGGTAAGGGTGGTAGTGGGCATCTGGCACCCCCCTGGCTAAGGGTGGTAGTTGTGGTTGGCATCCAGCCCCCCCCGGGTAGGGGTGGTGGTACGCATTCAGGCCCCTGTGTGCATATGTGGCATTGGTGATGGGCATCCCGCCCCTATGGTGCTGCTGTTGCTGGTGTAAGTAAATTCTGCATCCCTCTGTGTGTGTGTGATGTGTCGTGTACGTGTTGTATGTGTTTTGTGGTTGGTGTCTGACTTACCTTCTGCGCCGTACGCGTCCGTGCCTGTTCCGGTAGTAAATGTAGAATATTGGTATGATCGGGACGAAGGGATTCATGGTTGGTTCGTGTCGTTCGTCTTTCTCGTTGCTTCGCGTCGTCCTCGTCGCTTCGCGTCGTCCTCGTCGCTGGCGTGTTCGCCTCGTAGCCGTGGATCGTGTTGTGGCGCGAATCGGAGCTTATGTGCGCCTCTCCCGGATGCTTTGACGTGCCGTGCGTAGCGACGGGTTCGGCGCGTACGGAAAGCGCATCGTACTTGTTCGGCCAGACGGAGCTGCATTTTCCCTTCCGTGCGACTCGATTCTGCGTTTCCGGATTCGCCTCGGTCGGAGGACAGGACCTGGATTGGGTGAGTACGACTCGGCCGGATTCTGTGCTGTTGTGCGCATCGTACTTACTCGTTCGGCATGCTGTACGGATCGGTCGGGAAACAGGCATTCGCATGGCTTTTTTCCCGACCGAATGGTATTGGGTGCGCCTCCGACCGAGATCGGAATCGGCCCCATTGTGTCATGTCTGTACCTACAGGGCCAGATGAGGACACCACTGGAACAATCCAGGACAGCCAGGCCCAGACTCCGATCGACCAAGAGCCCTCCGGTGTTGGTGACTCTCATCATTCTTCTGATGATGACGACAGACCTGGACCTTCTGGCATGGGTCACCCCACAGCACCAGTGGCGCCAACACACCAATCCTCTGCAACCACTCCTGCCTCAGCTGCCAACACCCAGCTGACCCCTACCCACACGGAAACAGCATCCCAGGAGACCACCAATAGCACAGCAACAAGGCGCACTCTTGAGTTACCCAACAACACCTATGACAACAATGAAGGAGGCTCTGTGTCGACTGTGCCAGCACCAACTGGTCCTGCTCGGGTGGGTAGGGGTGGTGGGAGGTGTCGTGGGGATCGGCAATATCATGCAGCTGGTATCGATGATGTGGAGATCCCAAACCTCTCCAGAATCCTCAATGCATATGAGGATTCACAAGGAGAGATGGGCCAGGTCATAGGGATCCTCAGGACTATGCAACAGCAGCAGGCAGCTTAAAATGAAAAACTGGACAGGTGCATGTCAAAAATGGATGAACAGACTGAGGTGTACAGGGACATTGCCACCTCCCTCTGCAAGATTGCCACCAACATCTCCACACCTCTCTGTGTGCCTACCACATCCACTGCAACAACATCCGCAATAGTCATAGGGAGGGATGTGGACTCTGGCAGAGAGACACCTGCTGAGTTCGAAGGAAGAGATGCACTCCTTGTCATCCCGAAATTTACTCTTTTCTTTCTTTAGTGATTTTAACGGCGTGCAATAACCTGCTTCGCGCTTCGTCTCAATGCGCTGTGACAATATAACGTTTCCACAGGGAACCCCTTGGTGATTCCGCCAGGCTGCACTGCCACACTTGTGAATTTGAATCAAATGAATCAATTTTTCTGCTTTACTCATATCTTTTCTTCATTATTTACTCCTTCATTGTAGTCCTTTACTCTTAATTTATATTCAATTCATTTTGTTCAATCTTGTATATGGGCGTGCATGTTACACAAAGCTCAGGAGTCCATATTGGGTTCCACATACCATGACATTTATTAAAACAACCCAATGCATTTCGGGAAATAAATTCCCTTCTTCAGGGGCATCTACAAATACAGAAATGAAAGTTTGTTTTAGCTGGCATAATCAACCATTAACAGCACTTCATTACATTTAAGAAACCAAATTCATCTATTATATAATGTACACAAATTCAAAAATCATTTATGGAATAATTTAACCCGTATTTAGAAACAATTTCATTCCCTCCTTGGTTTCGGTACTTATATTCCGCACCTTATATCCCAATACTTTTTCTCCTCTGTATACTACATGACGCTACGAAATTGTCCTTGGCGTGCAAACATATACTCTTGTGCGCTTACCATGGCTAGCGAGTCCCCATATTTAGTTGAAATAAATAAAACAAGACATTCCTTCCTTCCTTCCCAGTGTATAAAAAGGCTTCTAGTGCAAGTGATCTTACGAACTGTAAAAAACTTTCCTTCTTATTCCCGCCCATACTCAACGTCAGCAGTTAATTCCTTGCACATGGGTGCCTCCAACAACTGTGCGTAAACATTGACAAAGGACTGCCCTAATTCTAAAACATCAGACACTACAACTCCCAGAATACCGTATGAATCCCCTTCATGTCCTTTTTAAATACGGTACTCGCGTTGATATGTTCTTGTTCCCTTACGAATAAATCTTTTCATGACTGTTGTATAAAACAGTTCTTTACTTCTTTTCTTAAAAAAACTTTTTAATTGTTTTTGTAGAATGAAGTGCTTCTCTCAATCTGATAATCCAACATGGGAGAGAACCCAGGTCCTGTGCTTTTCGCCGTTTGTACCTTTAATCATTTTCTTTGTTTGTGTTTTCTTATGTTCATTGTTATAATCGTGGGTGCAATCTCAGTGTGAGACGAAAATAATCATACTGATGAGTTCGAAGGAAGAGATGCACTCCTTGTCATCCCGAAATGTACTCTTTTCTTTCCTTAGTGATTTTAACGGCGTGCAATAACCTGCTTCGCGCTTCGTCTCAATGCGCTGTGACAATATAACGTTTCCACAGGGAACCCATTGGTGATTCCGCCTGGCTGCACTGCCACACTTGTGAATTTGAATCAAATGAATCAATTTTTCTGCTTTACTCATATCTTTTCTTCATTATTTACTCCTTCATTGTAGTCCTTTACTCTTAATTTATATTCAATTCATTTTGTTCAATCTTGTATATGGGCGTGCATGTTACACAAAGCTCAGGAGTCCATATTGGGTTCCACATACCATGACATTTATTAAAACAACCCAATGCATTTCGGGAAATAAATTCCCTTCTTCAGGGGCATCTACAAATACAGAAATGAAAGTTTGTTTTAGCTGGCATAATCAACCATTAACAGCACTTCATTACATTTAAGAAACCAAATTCATCTATTATATAATGTACACAAATTCAAAAATCATTTATGGAATAATTTAACCCGTATTTAGAAACAATTTCATTCCCTCCTCGGTTTCGCTACTTATATTCCGCACCTTATATCCCAATACTTTTTCTCCTCTGTATACTACATGATGCTACGAAATTGTCCTTGGCGTGCAAACATATACTCTTGTGCGCTTACCATGGCTAGCGAGTCCCCATATTTAGTTGAAATAAATAAAACAAGACATTCCTTCCTTCCTTCCCAGTGTATAAAAACGCTTCTAGTGCAAGTGATCTTACGAACTGCAAAAAACTTTCCTTCTTATTCCCGCCCATACTCAACGTCAGCAGTTAATTCCTTGCACATGGGTGCCTCCAACAACTGTGCGTAAACATTGACAAAGGACTGCCCTAATTCTAAAACATCAGACACTACAACTCCCAGAATACCGTATGAATCCCCTTCGTGTCCTTTTTAAATACGGTACTCGCGTTGATATGTTCTTGTTCCCTTACGAATAAATCTTTTCATGACTGTTGTATAAAACAGTTCTTTACTTCTTTTCTTAAAAAACTTTTTAATTGTTTTTGTAGAATGAAGTGCTTCTCTCAATCTGATAATCCAACATGGGAGAGAACCCAGGTCCTGTGCTTTTCGCCGTTTGTACCTTTAATCATTTTCTTTGTTTGTGTTTTCTTATGTTCATTGTTATAATCGTGGGTGCAATCTCAGTGTGAGACGAAAATAATCATACTGATGAGTTCGAAGGAAGAGATGCACTCCTTGTCATCCCGAAATTTACTCTTTTCTTTCTTTAGTGATTTTAACGGCGTGCAATAACCTGCTTCGCGCTTCGTCTCAATGCGCTGTGACAATATAACTTTTTCACAGGGAACCCCTTGGTGATTCCGCCAGGCTGCACTGCCACACTTGTGAATTTGAATCAAATGAATCAATTTTTCTGCTTTACTCATATCTTTTCTTCATTATTTACTCCTTCATTGTAGTCCTTTACTCTTAATTTATATTCAATTCATTTTGTTCAATCTTGTATATGGGCGTGCATGTTACACAAAGCTCAGGAGTCCATATTGGGTTCCACATACCATGACATTTATTAAAACAACCCAATGCATTTCGGGAAATAAATTCCCTTCTTCAGGGGCATCTACAAATACAGAAATGAAAGTTTGTTTTAGCTGGCATAATCAACCATTAACAGCACTTCATTACATTTAAGAAACCAAATTCATCTATTATATAATGTACACAAATTCAAAAATCATTTATGGAATAATTTAACCCGTATTTAGAAACAATTTCATTCCCTCCTCGGTTTCGCTACTTATATTCCGCACCTTATATCCCAATACTTTTTCTCCTCTGTATACTACATGACGCTACGAAATTGTCCTTGGCGTGCAAACATATACTCTTGTGCGCTTACCATGGCTAGCGAGTCCCCATATTTAGTTGAAATAAATAAAACAAGACATTCCTTCCTTCCTTCCCAGTGTATAAAAACGCTTCTAGTGCAAGTGATCTTACGAACTGCAAAAAACTTTCCTTCTTATTCCCGCCCATACTCAACGTCAGCAGTTAATTCCTTGCACATGGGTGCCTCCAACAACTGTGCGTAAACATTGACAAAGGACTGCCCTAATTCTAAAACATCAGACACTACAACTCCCAGAATACCGTATGAATCCCCTTCGTGTCCTTTTTAAATACGGTACTCGCGTTGATATGTTCTTGTTCCCTTACGAATAAATCTTTTCATGACTGTTGTATAAAACAGTTCTTTACTTCTTTTCTTAAAAAACGTTTTAATTGTTTTTGTAGAATGAAGTGCTTCTCTCAATCTGATAATCCAACATGGGAGAGAACCCAGGTCCTGTGCTTTTCGCCGTTTGTACCTTTAATCATTTTCTTTGTTTGTGTTTTCTTATGTTCATTGTTATAATCGTGGGTGCAATCTCAGTGTGAGACGAAAATAATCATACTGATGAGTTCGAAGGAAGAGATGCACTCCTTGTCATCCCGAAATTTACTCTTTTCTTTCTTTAGTGATTTTAACGGCGTGCAATAACCTGCTTCGCGCTTCGTCTCAATGCGCTGTGACAATATAACGTTTCCACAGGGAACCCCTTGGTGATTCCGCCAGGCTGACCTGCCACACTTGTGAATTTGAATCAAATGAATCAATTTTTCTGCTTTACTCATATCTTTTCTTCATTATTTACTCCTTCATTGTAGTCCTTTACTCTTAATTTATATTCAATTCATTTTGTTCAATCTTGTATATGGGCGTGCATGTTACACAAAGCTCAGGAGTCCATATTGGGTTCCACATACCATGACATTTATTAAAACAACCCAATGCATTTCGGGAAATAAATTCCCTTCTTCAGGGGCATCTACAAATACAGAATTGAAAGTTTGTTTTAGCTGGCATAATCAACCATTAACAGCACTTCATTACATTTAAGAAACCAAATTCATCTATTATATAATGTACACAAATTCAAAAATCATTTATGGAATAATTTAACCCGTATTTAGAAACAATTTCATTCCCTCCTCGGTTTCGCTACTTATATTCCGCACCTTATATCCCAATACTTTTTCTCCTCTGTATACTACATGACGCTACGAAATTGTCCTTGGCGTGCAAACATATACTCTTGTGCGCTTACCATGGCTAGCGAGTCCCCATATTTAGTTGAAATAAATAAAACAAGACATTCCTTCCTTCCTTCCCAGTGTATAAAAACGCTTCTAGTGCAAGTGATCTTACGAACTGCAAAAACTTTCCTTCTTATTCCCGCCCATACTCAACGTCGGCAGTTAATTCCTTGCACATGGGTGCCTCCAACAACTGTGCGTAAACATTGACAAAGGACTGCCCTAATTCTAAAACATCAGACACTACAACTCCCAGAATACCGTATGAATCCCCTTCGTGTCCTTTTTAAATACGGTACTCGCGTTGATATGTTCTTGTTCCCTTACGAATAAATCTTTTCATGACTGTTGTATAAAACAGTTCTTTACTTCTTTTCTTAAAAAAACTTTTAAATTGTTTTTGTAGAATGAAGTGCTTCTCTCAATCTGATAATCCAACATGGGAGAGAAACTAGGTCCTGTGCTTTTCGCCGTTTGTACCTTTAATCATTTTCTTTGTTTGTGTTTTCTTATGTTCATTGTTATAATCGTGGGTGCAATCTCAGTGTGAGACGAAAATAATCATACTGATGAGTTCGAAGGAAGAGATGCACTCCTTGTCATCCCGAAATTTACTCTTTTCTTTCTTTAGTAATTTTAACGGCGTGCAATAACCTGCTTCGCGCTTCGTCTCAATGCGCTGTGACAATATAACGTTTCCACAGGGAACCCCTTGGTGATTCCGCCAGGCTGCACTGCCACACTTGTGAATTTGAATCAAATGAATCAATTTTTCTGCTTTACTCATATCTTTTCTTCATTATTTACTCCTTCATTGTAGTCCTTTACTCTTAATTTATATTCAATTCATTTTGTTCAATCTTGTATATGGGCGTGCATGTTACACAAAGCTCAGGAGTCCATATTGGGTTCCACATACCATGACATTTATTAAAACAACCCAATGCATTTCGGGAAATAAATTCCCTTCTTCAGGGGCATCTACAAATACAGAATTGAAAGTTTGTTTTAGCTGGCATAATCAACCATTAACAGCACTTCATTACATTTAAGAAACCAAATTCATCTATTATATAATGTACACAAATTCAAAAATCATTTATGGAATAATTTAACCCGTATTTAGAAACAATTTCATTCCCTCCTCGGTTTCGCTACTTATATTCCGCACCTTATATCCCAATACTTTTTCTCCTCTGTATACTACATGACGCTACTGAAATTGTCCTTGGCGTGCAAACATATACTCTTGTGCGCTTACCATGGCTAGCGAGTCCCCATATTTAGTTGAAATAAATAAAACAAGACATTCCTTCCTTCCTTCCCAGTGTATAAAAACGCTTCTAGTGCAAGTGATCTTACGAACTGCAAAAAACTTTCCTTCTTATTCCCGCCCATACTCAACGTCAGCAGTTAATTCCTTGCACATGGGTGCCTCCAACAACTGTGCGTAAACATTGACAAAGGACTGCCCTAATTCTAAAACATCAGACACTACAACTCCCAGAATACCGTATGAATCCCCTTCGTGTCCTTTTTAAATACGGTACTCGCGTTGATATGTTCTTGTTCCCTTACGAATAAATCTTTTCATGACTGTTGTATAAAACAGTTCTTTACTTCTTTTCTTAAAAAACGTTTTAATTGTTTTTGTAGAATGAAGTGCTTCTCTCAATCTGATAATCCAACATGGGAGAGAACCCAGGTCCTGTGCTTTTCGCCGTTTGTACCTTTAATCATTTTCTTTGTTTGTGTTTTCTTATGTTCATTGTTATAATCGTGGGTGCAATCTCAGTGTGAGACGAAAATAATCATACTGATGAGTTCGAAGGAAGAGATGCACTCCTTGTCATCCCGAAATTTACTCTTTTCTTTCTTTAGTGATTTTAACGGCGTGCAATAACCTGCTTCGCGCTTCGTCTCAATGCGCTGTGACAATATAACGTTTCCACAGGGAACCCCTTGGTGATTCCGCCAGGCTGCATTGCCACACTTGTGAATTTGAATCAAATGAATCAATTTTTCTGCTTTACTCATATCTTTTCTTCATTATTTACTCCTTCATTGTAGTCCTTTACTCTTAATTTATATTCAATTCATTTTGTTCAATCTTGTATATGGGCGTGCATGTTACACAAAGCTCAGGAGTCCATATTGGGTTCCACATACCATGACATTTATTAAAACAACCCAATGCATTTCGGGAAATAAATTCCCTTCTTCAGGGGCATCTACAAATACAGAAATGAAAGTTTGTTTTAGCTGGCATAATCAACCATTAACAGCACTTCATTACATTTAAGAAACCAAATTCATCTATTATATAATGTACACAAATTCAAAAATCATTTATGGAATAATTTAACCCGTATTTAGAAACAATTTCATTCCCTCCTCGGTTTCGCTACTTATATTCCGCACCTTATATCCCAATACTTTTTCTCCTCTGTATACTACATGACGCTACGAAATTGTCCTTGGCGTGCAAACATATACTCTTGTACGCTTACCATGGCTAGCAAGTCCCCATATTTAGTTGAAATAAATAAAACAAGACATTCCTTCCTTCCTTCCCAGTGTATAAAAACGCTTCTAGTGCAAGTGATCTTACGAACTGCAAAAAACTTTCCTTCTTATTCCCGCCCATACTCAACGTCAGCAGTTAATTCCTTGCACATGGGTGCCTCCAACAACTGTGCGTAAACATTGACAAAGGACTGCCCTAATTCTAAAACATCAGACACTACAACTCCCAGAATACCGTATGAATCCCCTTCGTGTCCTTTTTAAATACGGTACTCGCGTTGATATGTTCTTGTTCCCTTACGAATAAATCTTTTCATGACTGTTGTATAAAACAGTTCTTTACTTCTTTTCTTAAAAAAACTTTTTAATTGTTTTTGTAGAATGAAGTGCTTCTCTCAATCTGATAATCCAACATGGGAGAGAACCCAGGTCCTGTGCTTTTCGCCGTTTGTACCTTTAATCATTTTCTTTGTTTGTGTTTTCTTATGTTCATTGTTATAATCGTGGGTGCAATCTCAGTGTGAGACGAAAATAATCATACTGATGAGTTCGAAGGAAGAGATGCACTCCTTGTCATCCCGAAATTTACTCTTTTCTTTCTTTAGTGATTTTAACGGCGTGCAATAACCTGCTTCGCGCTTCGTCTCAATGCGCTGTGACAATATAATGTTTCCACAGGGAACCCCTTGGTGATTCCGCCAGGCTGCACTGCCACACTTGTGAATTTGAATCAAATGAATCAATTTTTCTGCTTTACTCATATCTTTTCTTCATTATTTACTCCTTCATTGTAGTCCTTTACTCTTAATTTATATTCAATTCATTTTGTTCAATCTTGTATATGGCGTGCATGTTACACAAAGCTCAGGAGTCCATATTGGGTTCCACATACCATAACATTTATTAAAACAACCCAATGCATTTCGGGAAATAAATTCCCTTCTTCAGGGGCATCTACAAATACAGAAATGAAAGTTTGTTTTAGCTAGCATAATCAACCATTAACAGCACTTCATTACATTTAAGAAACCAAATTCATCTATTATATAATGTACACAAATTCAAAAATCATTTATGGAATAATTTAACCCGTATTTAGAAACAATTTCATTCCCTCCTCGGTTTCGCTACTTATATTCAGCACCTTATATCCCAATACTTTTTCTCCTCTGTATACTACATGACGCTTACGAAATTGTCCTTGGCGTGCAAACATATACTCTTGTGCGCTTACCATGGCTAGCGAGTCCCCATATTTAGTTGAAATAAATAAAACAAGACATTCCTTATACACTGTGAAGGAAGGAAGGAATGTCTTGTTTTATTTATTTCAACTAAATATGGGGACTCGCTAGCCATGGTAAGCGCACAAAAGTATATGTTTGCACGCCAAGGACAATTCATAGCGTCATGTAGTATACAGAGGAGAAAAGTATTGGGATATAAGGTGCGGAATATAAGTAGCGAAACCGAGGAGGGAATGAAATTGTTTCTAAATACGGGTTAAATTATTCCTTAATGATTTTTGAATTTGTGTACATTATATAATAGATGAATTTGGTTTCTTAAATGTAATGAAGTGCTGTTAATGGTTGATTATGCCAGCTAAAACAAACTTTCAATTCTGTATTTGTAGATGCCCCTGAAGAAGGGAATTTATTTCCGAAATGCATTGGGTTGTTTTAATAAATGTCATGGTATGTGAAACCCAATATGGACTCCTGAGCTTTGTGTAACATGCACGCCCATATACAAGATTGAACAAAATGAATTGAATATAAATTAAGAGTAAAGGACTACAATGAAGGAGTAAATAATGAAGAAAAGATATGAGTAAAGCAGAAAAATTGATTCATTTGATTCAAATTCACAAGTGTGGTAGTGCAGCCTGGCGGAATCACCAAGAGAGACACCTGCACCACAGCTGCCTGCACCTGAGGGTCCCCCTGAAAAACGTGGAGTCGGTCGTCCAAAGAAGAAACGGTGAGAGACAGATGTTCATGCATCACACCCGGGAAGTGACTACCTGCGCCTGATATCCTCCACTGTGTTCCAACCATTCACTTTGTTGACTATCACAGAGCTCTCCCACATCGTCTGGAGGGTCTCAGTTGGACTATGGACTCACATAACTGTGCATCTACTTTGGAATACCTCATCTACAGACACTACCAACTACTATCTGCACTTATCTAAGTTTGTTAGGTTTCTTGATGATACAGCCATGATGTGCACTGATATCTTCACATTATGCACTCAAATAAGTCACTCTGCCCCCAAAAAAGTGGTAATGTTGTTACTCTGAATAACTAATGTAATAACTGTAATGATGTTGAAAAAGGCAAAGAAGCAAGTGTGCACAACATTGGTAACACATCACTTTGAAGAAGTACATTACTGTCTTGTGAGTATATGTACATTGTCACAACATGATAGATGGACACAACCAGGTCATGGCACAACCCGTAAGACATGTTACAGATGCAATGCAAGTATATTGATTAAAATGCTAGCACCATGTTCAAACACAATAAACAACGTTTTCTTAGCATAACAGTGCATCATGGAGCATGTTTAGTTAAAAAAAAACTTTGGATGTGTGAAAACACACAATGCGCAAATCATTGTGTATCATAGGTTTATTTCCCTGACACAACCTGGCGCATTAACCCAATTTCAATGGACATCACACAGTAAGAAAAAGGTGTAAAGTGAAGAAAAATGTCCATCAGTCAAAAAGGAATAGCGTGCCATGGATTTACAAACAAGTCCAATGTTGGAGTAGGTCACATCATCAGGTGTTTTGTGAGGTCACAAATTGCATGGTTGACACGTCCAAGTACCTTGGTAAGGAGAAACATAGAACAGAGTTAGGCACACAGGACTAAGCCTCTTCAATTTTGACAAAAATGTCAGCTGAAGCACAAGATTGTCAGGGTGTACATTATCTTTGATTCACCGAAACACTGTACATCTCAACTTTTCTATCTTACAAACACTTATCATACAACTAACATCATGGCAATTTTTATACACTCACAAACATACATACACATTGTGTTCCAGCAACACAACAACAAACACTTGGGGGTACTCCCCTACTTTCATTGCATACCTACACTCATGTGAAGAAGTTGTTGATAAGCTGTTGCCTCAAATCCACACCATCATCATCATCCCCACTGTCGTCATGTCCCAGTACAGTATCCTCCCTCTCTGGCGGATGCTGGTCTCCATCGTCCTGTATAAGTGGAATTTCCCTCTGTATAGCCAGGTTGTGGAGCATGCAGCAAGCAGTGATAATGTTGCACACCTTCAACGGTGCATATTGTGGGGCTCCTCCCGTCCGATCGAGACAGCGGAATCTTGTCTTCAGGAGGCCGAAAGTACGCTCAATGACTCGTTAGCTTCTGCCATGTGCCTCATTATACTGCATTTCGGCAGGGGTGACTGGGTTACGTAGTGGCGTCAGTAACCAAGGTTGGTTGGGGTACCCAGAGTCTCCTACATTGAAAACAGAAAATTAGATTCTGTAGTTGTTTGACAGAGCATTATCAGACATACACATACATACAACACAGCACACATATGTCACATCACCTACCAACAAGCCAAGCACGGTCATGTTGTGCCCGTGACATCAAACAGGGGATGGAACTGTTCCTCATGATGTGAGCGTCATGTGCAGATCCAGGGAAATGTGCACAGACGTGGGGGATGGACATGTCTGCCAAACAAACCACCTGGACATTAATTGAGTGGTAATATTTGTGGTTTCGATACACTACCTCATGAGCCTGTGGTGGCACCAATGCAATGTGGGTGCCATCAATGGAGCCAATTATACGGGGTAACTGTCCCAATGCATAAAATGCCCCCTTGATGTCTCCAAATACTCCAGGTGTTGGAAACTTGATGTATTGGCACAGATAACGCAGCAATGCCCCCAAAACATCTTGCAGAACACGGCTGAACATGGTTTGTGACATACCACCAGATGTTGCCACTGTGTATTGAAATGTACCGGTGGAAAACAAATGTAAAGCTGCCATAACCTTCACTTTGGCCGTCAGTGCAGTTGGATATGGCCGACTAGGCTGTAGATGAGGTGACAACTGCGCAGTCAAGTCTTCGATGATTGGCCTTGTGAAGCGGTACTTCCTGATGGTGTCACGTTCTTCCATGGTTGCCAGGTCCGGAAAGGGCCTGTGGACTGCTGGTCGACTGCAATACCTATGTGATGAGTATAAACACAGTTGATGTCAAGTCACAATGTACCAAGCAACATGCTTAGAGACAAAGAGAACATGAAATGTGAACCTACAGATCCTTTAAAAACATGATTTAATGTTGATGCCCTTAGATAGATATCCCAGCATCAGTACCATACACAGACATGTTATCAGGGTATGGTGACACAACAATTATAGTGGTGTAACGTAAAAGTCACTAGTGTCTGACATCATGAATGTCTGCAAACAGGACATATCCCAAGGATCAAGAGTTAAAATATGTCACTTTAAGGTTTTAACATTTTTTACATGTCCAATAGGGAGACAGAATAGGAACATTTCTGTTAATGCAGCATGCGCTAATAGCACAACTCAATGTGATGTCTGATATCTATTGACATCTTAGATGTGAACTATGTGTCAACTAGGTATGGATGACTCATGCAAATCTTTTTCCTACTTGGTCACAGCATCATCAGCGGACACAAGAGGAGAGAGTGCCACGGATGTTGTGGGAGCAGAACATCTAACTGGATCCAGTGAAGAGTCATCGGAGGAGGAACCCAGTGACGGAGAGGGTGAGTGGAGTCTCTCTGGCAGCGGATCTGCAACACCATCTGCAGCTTCAGAATCAGATTACAGCTCTGGTGAGGACTCCCATGTGGTGGTGGGGGACACAGAGACTGCATCTACAACATCAGAGTCCACCTTCACCACCACTACCATCTCCACTCTCCCTGCTGCTCCCAGTTCCACTGTCCATGGCCGCTCCCGTGTTAGGGGCAGACTATCATTTGGGCCAGGCACCTCACCCCCTGCACCTGTCTCCCCTGCTGCCCTCAGTGTAGAGACCAATGACCTCCTGAGGCAGATCTCTATGGGGCAGACATCAATGCTTAGTGTTCTCCATGCACACAAGACTCTTTTGACAGACATGTCATCATACATGGAGGGCTTTCACTCAAACATGTCTGCCACACAGAGATAAAATCAGGCTATGGCCTCAACACTGACAGCAGCACTATCGCTCCTCAAGCAGTACCTCCCCACTTCTACCTCTTCCTCATCCACCGTCTCAACTACCCTCCCAGACCCAAGCACATGCAAACACACACAGTCACACACTGCAACATCCACACACAGCACACAAACACACAGACCAAAGTCACAAGCCACACCCGCGCACACTCATGCTACAGACAGCACACTCACACCAAAGGAAGTGACAGCACCCGACACACATGCATCCAGTAACACTCTGCATACCTCACAACCCTCTGCCTCCACAACCCCTACCCTTTCCTCTCCTGTATCCCCCTCAGCCCAGGCTCCCCACCTTGTTCCCATTGAATTCTTCCCTCCACAAACATGCACCCCCTCCTAAGAAGAGGAAGTACCTACAGGATGTCATACCTGTAGCATCTACTACCCAAGGAACAGAAGGCATCAGCTCCCCATAGAAAATACCTCAGGTCCCAATCCAAAGCGCAAACTCCTACACCCCATGGATCCCCAGACAAGCCCAGTACATCAAAATTGGCTAAGACACCCACCAAAAACACACCTCCCCTCCCAATTTTTGACTCACCCCTCAAAAAATGTAAGATCCCCAAATTAGTTAAGGCCACCCCATCCCCAGCTCCGACTGCCCATCCCACTACAGCTGCGCCCCCCTCACAATCAGAGCCAACCACTGCAGTGGAGTCCCACACCCCACCATCAGACCCTACCACTGCAGTGGACCCTGACACCCCTCCTGCTCCCATCCCTCCAAAAACACAACCCAGTCCCCAATAGTTTTTCCCCTTTGGTGCCTGGCATGCCCCCAAGATGCCCCTCTCAGGGGAGGTGTCCCCTTTCAGGAATTGTGCTGGCAAGAATTTATGTGCCTGATGTGCAAAGGTCACATGACTGACCAGAGATGGACTGGCCAATGGCCTTTTGATATTGATAAATTTAAAAAAAATTATGCTGAATAAAGCAATTTTTATTTTAGATTAAAAACATTGGTGTCCAACAACTTGTTTCAGAGTTGACTGTATGACAAGTGGAATTGTTTTTTTATATGTACAATGATGCTAGTGTGGCATGTTTTGCATATGTTACATGGAGTTTGTGCACTTTGACCGAAGGTATTTTAAAATGTGGGGTCTGCATTTCATGGTTGTCATTGGTAACTTAAGTTTTGGATCAGAGTGTGAAATGAAGTTGTAAACCTACGCATTTTTTGAGCACACTTACACATAGGTAATGCTTTCAGTTGTCTACATATTGCAAGTGTCTCAATGTGCAACAGTGTGGGCGAAGCATGCTGAATATGTTTGTGATGTGCATATGGGCACCAGTCTCATCTATTCAGCTGGATACATATGGCTGTTGACTGCATGGCTGTGACTTAGCACACATCCATGTACACAAATTGGTTCAGTAGAATTGTATGTGACTTTGAGGTGGTGAATCAATGTCTGTGTCTTCTGCAGACAGTTAGAATAGTGGCAAGGTCAACCTTGCTTGATGTGTGATGCCACTGTGGTCACACAAGCATTCATGGCTGTGAACACATCTTGTGCATTTACTGAGCACATGGTGAGTGTAAGCTGAGCTGTATTTTCACAGTCTTCCATCCATCTGCTACTACTTGACGCAAATAATACCATTTGGATTTTCTTAGGCAAGGATTCTTTTTTCTTTGTAGTCTTTTGATCACTCATTTATCTGATGTTCATGCCATCCTGCTTTTGGTATGTGAAATAGCAAATATGTTGTGTATGCATCATCCCAGCTTGGATTGCATTTAGCGTACACACACGTCGTATTTGAGCATATGAATTGTGTGTCACATGTATTTTGACATTGACTGATAAGGGTGTTGATCAGAGCTACATTGATGCTGTTCCATTTCACACAGAGCTGTATTATGAGTGCTGTGATGTCAGTTTACTTGGAAGGTGGTTTATGTGGTGAGGCATGTGTACAGTTAGTGCACAGAAAGGATGTGTGTCTGTCTGCTGTGCAGATGCTCCCAGATCTTGAGTCTCCACCATGTTCTTAGTTGCCACACATGTGAGGATGTGTTGATGGCAATAAATGTGTTTGTTGATAGTCTCCTTGATGTTTCAATGGATTGTTTGTGACATTGTCTCAGTGCCAATTGTGGACAAAGCTGACTTAATTCAGCACATGTCTTTCATCCTCACAAGATGTACACATATCTCCTGGATTAATGGTGACTAAGTCACTTGTGTTTTTGATCCACAGATTTAGTCACCACACCAGCATCCTCACCCATCCTGGCAGCTAATCTTACTCAATGAGCTGTGCACTGGCCACACCAACACTGTTTGTGGATCCTACGTAATGTTACTCATGCATACTCATACTACTATACAGGACACAATCTGCACATTCAAAATGTGATTATCAATTTCAGGCACACACTACGGATTGAGGTGTTAGATGTATATTGTCAGCGAATGAAATTCACAAAAGCGGCCATAGACACATGCAAATTGGTATTTGAGTTTCCGGGACCAGTCCACACATTGGGACAGTATCCTACATTTGTGTTGGACCATGCTTTTTCATAAACAAGAATGTTTTTGACTATAGATATTCCCATGACAACAGTAACACAACCACTTCTGTGTTGTTGTTGTTGGAGACACTGAACGCAGTACTTAGACTGTGGACATGTGTGTTATCTGTGCTGATATCCTCTGTGCTTTACTGTACACAGATGCATCACAATGTCTTACTTTTGTTTGTGCATTTGAGTGGTGTTGTCCTGCGATGTTTCTGTGTGTGTTGTGGTGGACTTATGCACTCACTGTGTGATCACACATATGTGTGTTTATTCTAATTCCTGGTCTAGCGTCAAATGTGCTATTTCCCTAGATCTTAGCATGCTGACTGTAACTACCTGATGATGAAAATCCCTCATTCTACATACACAACATGGTATGGACCCATGTTCTGATTGTGATCACAATGATGCTCAGGCACTCTAAAAGTAATTGACACACAATCTGTGATCATCTCTTGAACATGGCATGTGTGTTTTTACTGGACAAAGGTTTTGTAGTTAAATGAACGATGCTGCAGATCAAGGTTGTGGTATGTAGGTCAGACTGTCCAGTTGTGACTTGCCTCCCTGCAAGGTCCCTACATTGAAGGCCAAATCCCTGTACATGTCATGCCCTGAAAGTGAAGTTTGTGTGTTCAACATGACACTACCTCTGTCAATGCATGTAAAGCAGTGCACCATGGTTGTTCTGCCATAAAGGTTGTCCAGCAGCCTCTATTCAAAGGATAGATGGTGATCCATGGAAATTTTGATCTAATGTTGCATTTTCCTGGTTGGGACTGTGTAAGTGTGTGAGTCCATTGTTGAGGTCTAGGAAGGCCCACATAAGCATGGTCTGCAGGTGACCCTATGGTGCACCTGCATCTCCACTCTACCCATTCCTCAAGGTTAGCATTTACTTCTGCTGCAACAGTGTGTGAATACCTTTCATTGACAATACCCTATGAGATTCTTTATGCGGACATTACTGCAGCATGTACTCAACATGTACTGATATAGGATTTCTTTTTTGATCAGAAGTTACATTGTTCATGTACATTTTTATAGCTTTATTTTCACCCCCAACCCAGGTAATGCAACTTATTGTATAGGGGTATTTCCCCAAACCCCAGATATGCATAATCAAATAAGGGGTCTTTACCCCAAACCCAAGATATGCATCTTCATGTATGGGGGAATTTACCCCAAACCAGAAATATGCATCTTCATCTATAGGGGTATTTACCCCAAACCAGAAATATGCATGTTCATCTGTAGGGGTATCTACCCCAAACCCAAGATATGCATCTTCATGTATGGGGGTATTTACCCCAAACCAGAAATATGCATCTTCATCTATAGGGATATTTACCCCAAATCCAAAATATGCATCTTCATCTATAGGGGTATTTACCCCAAACCCAAAATGTGCATCTTCATGTCTGGGGGTATTTACCCCAAACCAAAAAAATGCATCTTCATCTATAGGGGTATTTACCCCCAACACAAGATATGCATCTTCATGTATGGAGGTATTTCGACACAAAACCACATATGCATATACACATATGGTGTATCCGACACCAACACACATATTTTGTTCAACATTGCAGTGGGTAGCTGCCACCCCGCATATTGACTGGAGATTGCTGTGGGTAGTTGCCACCCCCATATTGACTGGACATTTCTGTGGGTAGTTGCCACCCCCCATATTGACTGGACATTGCTGTGGGTAGTTGCCACCCCCCATATTGACTGAACATTGCTGTATGGGTAGGTGTCGGACTTACCTTCTGCGACGAACGCGTTGGTTGCGGTTGTAGTAGTGCTCGAAGAGGTAGAGTATGGGGATTACATGCATGATTGGATTCATAGCTGCACGTCTCGTTCAGCATCAATATTGTTGTGGTGCGAATCGGTGCTGAAATATTCCCCTTCCGGCTGCTCTGACATGTTGGTTGTAGCAACGGATTCGGCGCATGGGAAGTACGCATCGTACTTCGGCGTTTGTAATCGGACTTGCAAATGGCTTCGGACGACTCCTTTCTGCATTTCCGGAGGCTTTTTGTTTGGACTATGATGACGGAATCGGAGTGACTGTATCACTCGGTGATTAATGGTTTTTGTGCATCGTACTGCGTTGTTTGGTTTAACCGGCTCCCAATACGAGTCGGTTGTATACTGTTCGCCTCCGGAAGCATCTGGTAGGGTCTTCCACACGACATCGGAATCGGGCCCAAAGTGTCTCTTTAAAGTTGGTTCCGACTTTGGAGATGATTCACATTTTTTGAAACCTCAGTCCCTCTTTAAAGATCTCCCTTTAACAACAATGTCTGAAATCTGGGTTGAAAGGTCCCAGGTTTTTCAGAAGGTACTAGGTCCCAATTGTAATAATTGGGGTCTTAAGCCCCTAGTGTCCTGGGGCCGCCATACGCTGGATCTCCAAGCTGGGAACCAAGTACCCCTTTTTAGCCATTGACTCTCACATTAACGAAGCAGAACAGTCCAGGGCTTACTCTGGGGAGGTGTTGTGCACTAGGGACTCCAAACTCAACAATGCAACAAACAACAATTAATATGACTATCCAGTCAGTGCTTTACATTTAAATAAAGAAAAAAATACTTTATCACACACAAAACTATTTATTATACATAAATTAATGAATATATGCCTTCTAAAGTCCACCGTGGCCTACAGGGGGTGCACAACAAAGAAAGATCACACATGTCAAATAACCCATGAATATACCCTGGGACGCTATGCTGGAGACACCTCTAGTGGTTCGTGCACAAGCAAGCACTAAGCTTCAAAAACACAATAGCCTCCCTTTGTGCCTAATGCAAAACATGGGGTGTGCATTAATAAAAAAGGTAGGCCAGCTGGTTTGTCAGGGTGTCACCATATTAATCAATTGCAGAACATAAGCACTTAATTAAACATTTCAAGATTATAAACCATTTTAGATGTTATTAAATATAAGGACTAAATTGATCTTTTTTTGTTGTGCCAATATAATGCATTGATTTAAACTTTCATTTGCAATAAAACAGAGAACATGTTGCATCAGATTTTTATTTCAGCATTGACCAATTTGCTTACTATTAACACACATCCATGTACTCCAGAGCCTTTAGCATCTAGTTCCAGGAAAGCTTGAATCAACCAATATTTTCCCTGGGGTCATGGATACTATTTATTTATTTATTTAGCTTTGTGGTTTTCTATAGTGAAAATAATGCCTACGGGATTGGGGAGTTTTACATAAGAACAGTTCCCGCATTATGCATGTATTTTACATGAGGACAGTTATTAGTTTACAGTTACAAGTTAATATAAAAACGTTACAAAATAAAATATGGTAGAAGATAAAACAGTTGCAGTAAGCAATTGCAGTATTATTAATGGGAACAACCTAATTTCAGTGATAAAAGACTGTTATGTTGTTCGAACAACAATCTCAGCGAAATCTCAATGTAACTTCTGTACACCAAAAGAGTTAGGGTGACGCTGCTATGGTACCAAAAGGTTGTTATATTTTCAGGTGGCAATGAGCAATGGAGACTGAATTGAAAATCCCTGCAAGAAAATGGCTGTCTCTCATTGGCTAAAGAGGATGTAAAATAAATCTGAGGTCACCACTGCTCCTGAGTGCTCCCCTAGCACAACAGTTATGCTTTTGGGGTTCTCCTGTCCACCTCAGGCACAACATGCCAAGTGTGTAAACTGGGATTTGAGGGGCAAGCCTTAACAATCTGCCACTTTGTATATGCCAGCTGCCGCTGTATTTGTACAGGGACCACACAGAAGCTCTAGTGCTCCGGTGGCCATGGCCATCTCCCTGCCCACCTAGCACTTCTCTTCGTACTGGCGGAAGACCGAACGTCTGTTCTCTATCTCATTTTTCTCTCCACATCGGAGAGTGAGGTGAGAGATTGCCATGGAGTTGCTTTGAGCCAGTGGAGCCTCCAGGCTCACCACAGGCCTCGTCTGCAGGTTCAAATCCCAGCATTGTCCCTTGACTCCACATTGTGTAATTGTGGATAGCTATTGTGATGTGTGTATAAAATAATTTTATATATATATATATTCACTGAAAAAAACATAGGTTTTAGGGACAGTTATAGTTAGTTGGACATTGCACTCGTACAAAACCCGTGAAATTCCCCTGTTATAGTTAGTTCAGCTAACTATAACTTGCGCCCCCGCAATGCACTGCTGATGACGTCACATATTACATCACTCATGACATGGACAGTGACATCACTGATGACATCACTGATGACATCTCAAATGACATCACTGATGACATCATCCAGTGACTGTGTGTTTCTGTAAAGTTTAAATATTTTTAATATATATAGGGAAAGGCGTATTGAAGAATGAGTGGGTGTATAAGTGTCTGTATGGATGATTTAGTAGGTGCGTGACTAACTCTATAAGTGAGTGATTAAACGTATCTTACTGAATGCATGGGTTAGTGACTAAACTGGGTGAATGTCTGTATCCGTCTGTCTGTTGCTGTGTAAGTGGCTGCATGGGTTTGTGAATAGCTACATGAGTGTCTATATGAGTTATTGATTGGTTGTCTGAGTATCTGTATGGGTGCCTGAGTGTTTGTGTGGGTGGGGTGGGTGCGACTCTGTGCATAGATGTGTGAGTGGGTGATTCACTGGGTGGATGGTTTCAAGAGTGCATCTGTGATAGACTGTATGGGTGGGTAAGTGTGTGTAAGAGTGTATTAGTGAGTGAAGGTATGTCCCAGTGGTACATGTGTGAGTAACTACATATGTGAAAGGCAGTATATATCTGTGTTGGAGTATATAAATGGCTATAAGTGAGAGTGTGTGATTGTGAGAGTGGCTGTATGGATGAGTGTGTACTTGTATCAGTGATTGTATAAGAGCGTAAGAATGTGCTAGTATTTGTATGAGTAAGTGAGCTGGTGTGTGTATAACTGTATAGGTGAGTAAATGGCAGTGTGTTTAATTATTTGCATGACTGACTAAGTGTGTGAGTACCTCTATGGATGAGTGGCGGTGTTTCAGTGTCTATATAGGAGTATGAGTGCATATGATAGTCCTGTACTGAGTGACCGTAAGTATAAGTCACTGTACAGGTGAGTGAGTGGATGTGTGTGTAGACCTAAGAATCAATGAGTGGGTATGTAGTTATTGGTGTTGGAGTGTCTATGGTTTTGCGAATGGCAGTCTGTAATTTAGAGTGGGTGTATCAAAGGTTATATTAGGGTGTGAGGAGGTGCATCAGATTATCACGTGGATGATGTCATCAGTGATGTCATTTGAGATGTCATCAGTGATGTCATCAGTGATGTCACTGACCATGTCATGAGTGATGTAATATGTGACGTCATCAGCAGTGCATTGCGGGGCGCGAGTTATAGTTAGCTGAACTAACTATAACGGGGGAATTTCACGGGTTTTGTACGAGTGCAATGTCCAACTAACTATAACTGTCCCTAAAACCTATGGTTTTTTCAGTGAATTTGTAAGGTTTTTTAAATGCAAATTTCTAACTATAACGTGTCTGAAACCTATGGTTTTTTCAGTGAATTTCAATGGTTTTTTAAATGCTAATTTCTAACTATAACGTGTCTGAAACCTATGGTTTTTTCAGTGAATTTCAAAGGTTTTTTAAATGCTAATTTCTAACTATAACGTGCCTGAAACCTATGGTTTTTTCAGTGAATTTCAAAGGTTTTTTAAATGCTAATTTCTAACTATAACGTGCCTGAAACCTATGGTTTTTTCAGTGAATTTCAAAGGTTTTTTAAATGCTTATTCCTAACTATAACATGTCTGAAACCTATGGTTTTTTTCAGTGAATTTCAAAGGTTTTGTAAATGACAATTTTTAAATGTATTAATTGTTATATTTATTTTTTTGATACTGATTTACTACATTTTTTTAAACTATTTATTTTTAGATATTTTATTTTTTAAATTACATTGTAATTACATTATACATTACATTACAAAATATACTTTCTCAGAATGAATTACTTTAGTTTAAATACTTTGCAAATAGGCAATAGACTTTTAAGTACAGTAGTTACAGTTGCTGCAATGGGCAACACAATTTCAAACACAATGCAACATTGAGCTCAATGTGAATTTCTAGTTAAATGCAATTAGTTACTTTATGGATTACTTTTCTAACCACAGGACTGGATCCTAGATTCAGTCCTGGGACATCTCCTGTAAACAGTTGAGTAAAAGCGTTTTGGTTACAGTAGTGATTTTTAAGGAATATTATTGTATTTTAAAAGTTGACACTTAGAAACTTTTTCACATAGAATCACCAATGTTATCCTATGGGAGGAAATTCACTTAGCAGGTAAGTAGTGTTATCGTTACTTTTTCTTACTCAGTGGTGGATCCTGGATCCAGCACTGGTGCATCTCCTGTAAACAGTTGAAAGAATGCGTTTAAGTCATACAGGCGATTTTTAAGGAATATTTGTAGTTTGTGAAAAACGGCACTTTGAAACTTGTCTGTGGAAAACCAGACAATGGATTCCAATGGAAGGAAATACAAGTTACTGGTAAGTACGGTTAGAATTACTTATCAGGATCAGTGCTGGGCTAAAAGATGCAGCACTGGGTTCTCTCCTGATAACAGGCGAGTAAATCGGAATTCGTAGTTCGGCTGATTTTAGAGGAATATTATAAAGTTCCAAAACTCCACACTTAGAAGAATTTCCAAGTGAAAGCAGTCAATGTTAGCCTATGGAAGGAAATTCAAGTTACTGGTAAGTACGGTTAGAATTACTTTTCAGGGTCAGTGCTGGGCTAAAAGATGCAGCACTGGGTTCTCTCCTGATAACAGGTGAGTAAATCGGAATTCGTAGTTCAGCTGATTTTAGAGGAATATTATAAAGTTCCAAAACTCAACACTTAGAAGAATTTCCAAGTGAAACCAGTCAATGTTAGCCTATGGAAGGAAATTCAAGTTACTGGTAAGTACGGTTAGAATTACTTTTCAGGATCTGTACTGGGCTGAAAGATGCAGCACTGAGGTCTCTCCTGATAACAGGTGAGTAAATTGGAATTCGTAGTTCAGCTGATTTTAGAGGAATATTATAAAGTTCCAAAACTCAACACTTAGAAGAATTTCCAAGTGAAACCAGTCAATGTTAGCCTATGGAAGAAAATTCAAGTTACTGGTAAGTACGGTTAAAATTACTTATCAGGGTCAGTGCTGGGCTAAAAGATGCAGCACTGGGTTCTCTCCTGATAACAGGTGAGTAAATTGGAATTCGTAGTTCGGCTGATTTTAGAGGAATATTTGCACAATGGTGAAGGAAGGTGGTGGGGCCTGAGGTGACATGTCTGCAAACACGCCCTGTGGCGCGTTTTAAGTTGGAGAATTAATTCCTCCTCAATCCCGAGGGTCCGTAGGGGCCAACTAGCCCACCAGATACCTCCAGTATGCGCCAGAGAGCTGCGTTGCAGAGAGGTGTTCAGAGGCCACGCCCCTTTTTGCACCTCTCTGCAACACAGCTCTGTGGCGCTTACTGGACGTACCTGGTGGGCTAGTTGGCCCCCAGGGACCCTCAGGATTGAAGGGGATTTAATTCCCCATCTTAAAACGCGCCACGGGGCCTGTTTGCACACATGTCACCTGAAGCCCCGCCCCCTCCCTTCACCACTGTGCAAACGCGCCCCGTGGCGCGTTTTAAGTTGGGGTATTAAGTCCCCTTGAATCATGAGGGTCCCTGGGGTCCAACTAGCCCACCCTGTACCTCCAGTATGCGCCAGGGAGCTGCGTTGCAGAGAGGTGTTCAGAGGCCACGCCCCTTTTTACACCTCTCTGCAACGCAGCTCTGTGGCGCTTTCTGGACGTACCTGGTGGGCTAGTTGGCCCCCAGGAACCCTCAGAATTGAAGGGGATTTAATTCCCCATCTAAAAATGCGCCACGGGGCCTGTTTGCACACATGTCACCTCAGGCCCCGCCCCCTCCCTTCACCACTGTGCAAATGGGCCCTGTGGTGCATTTTAAGTTGGGGGATTAAGTCCCCTTGAATCCTGAGGGTCCCTGGGGTCCAACTATCCCACCAGGTACCTCCAGTAAGTGCCACAGAGCTGCGTTGCAGAGAGGTGTAAAAAGGGGCGTGGCCTCTGTACACCTCTCTGCAACGCAGCCCCCTGGCGCATACTGGAGGTTCCTGGTGGGCTAGTTGGCCCCCAGGGACCCCCAGTATTCAAGGGGAATTCGTTCCCCCTCTGCAAACGCGCCAGGGGGCGTGTTTGCAGACTGCTGCAGGGAGGGGGCGGGGCCTCCGGCGTGATGCCGGTCTTTTTTTTTCTTTCTATGGGAGGGGGCCTGCGTGGCCCCCCTTCCCTCGGCCACTTTTGGCCCCGGGGACCCCATCCCCCGGGGCCGGAGGATTTACTTTTCTTTAAAAAAAAAAAAAACGGGAAGGGGGCCGCGTGGCCCCCCTTCCCTGGGCCTGTATTGGCCCCGGGGACCCCATCCCCCGGGGCATGCCCACTGTTTTTTTTTATAAATATTCGGAGGGGGGCTGCGTGGCCCCCCTCCTCAGGCCATTTAAGGCCCCGGGGACCCCATCCCCCGGGGCCGGCCTTTAGTTTTTTTTTTTTTTGTTTTTTTTTGGGGAGGGGGGCTGCGTGGCCCCCCTCCTAGGCCACTAATAGCCCCGGGGACCCCATCCCCCGGGGCCTGGCCACTGGTTGGGGTCCGTGGGGGGACCCTCAACCCCCCCACGGACCCTGCCGGCTCCCCGCCTCCTGCGAGAGCCTGCATTGCTTTTCCACATGGGGAGCTGCTGACATGCAGCTCCCCGTGTGGAAAAGCAATGTGCTTGGATATTGGAAGAGAGAGCAGGTTTCCTGCTCTCTCTTCCAATATCCAAAGCAGTTTGCAATGACAGGACGGGAGCCGCGAGGCTCCCGTCCTGTCATTGCAAACAGCAGTGTCCCAGGGGTAGGCACCCCGGGACACTGCAGGAGCCAGCCCTGGGGGTGGCGGGCCCCAGGGCCATCACAGGCTCCAGGAGGGGGCCGCGCGGCCCCCTCCTAACATTGGCAAAGCCCCGGGAGGTGGTGGTCCCCGGGGCTTCGGGGGTCCGAAACGGACCCCGATATTTGTTTAATTAGTGCCCCGGGGGGTGGCGGTCCCCGGGGCGTGTGGGGGCCCGAGCCCCCCCCACACAGGTTAATTTATTTTTAAAAAAGAAGCCCCAGGGGGGTGGCGGTCCCCGGGGCTGCGGGAGGGCCCAGACCCTCCCGCACCATTTTGTTTTACAAAGCCCCGGGGGGTGGCGGTCCCCGGGGCTTGGGGGGGCCTTAGAGGCCCCCCCATATAAATATACATTAACCCCGCATGCCCCCGGGACTTGGCCCACCCGGGGGCCAATTAACCACGAAGCACGGGAGCGCGCGCTTTGTTTTTGTTTTTTATCGGCAGGATCCGCGCACCCAGCGCGTTTTCTGGCGATTTAAAAAAAAAAAAAATTTGGGGCCCTGGGGGTCCTTGTAGGACCCCCTGAGCAGGGCTAGGGGGTCAGGGTGTTTCTACCCTGCCCCCATTTTGCGTTTTGCGCCCTTGTTTTTGTCTTTTCTTGTCCCTCGGTTCTACCGAGGAACAAGATGGCTGCCAACACTTCCTGGTTTGGAGTGTTGACAGCCAATTAGCATGTAGCTCGTGGTCGGGAGGGTGCGCGGATCCTCCGTGCCTCAAATATCGAAACTTTTATTTTGGATTTTCTCAGCAACTACTGAACGGATTTACACCATTTTTAAAACCAAGCACTACCTTTTTGCCAAATTTGGTGTAATTCCGTTCAGCAGTTTTTGCTGTAGCCTTGCATAAAGTTTCCTATGGGAAATCGATTTTTTCACTCATATTTTTTGAATTTCTCCGCAACTACTGAACGGATTTACACCATTTAAAAAAAGGTCGCTTTCTGAACCAAGCGCTACCTTTTTGCAAAATTTGGTGTAATTCCGTTCAGCAGTTCGGGCTGTAGCCGCGGCTAAAATTTCCTATGGGAATTAACATGGAGAAAACGGAGAAAACGTGTTTTGGGACCCCCCTTTTTTCTCGGCCCCCGCTTGACGAATCAACCCGAGACTTTCAGGGTAGGAGCGGAGCGGAGCGCCCCAACAAGTTGGAAGCTTTCGCGAAGATTCGTCAACCGGCGCAAGAGTTATTTCAAATAGAATTTTGCGGATTTCCTATGGATAAAGGTCCTAACTATAACTATCTACTGGCGACCGGCAGTAGATAATATATATATATATATATATATATATATATATATATATATATATATATATATATATATATATATATTTATATATATATATATATATATAAAATTCCACAAGACTGCCACAACTCCGAAAGCCTGCCCTTCGTTGTCGGTGCCAGCAGTGGCGGCAGAAGCCACAAATGTCCAAAGAATTCGATCCAAATGAAAAGGAGGCGGCACACCAATTCTATCCACGAGTGGTTTATTTGTGCAAACAACGCATTTCAGCCGAGGCGGCCTTTGTTAAGTTTGCAAACACAAACCAGTGCAGCCATTAAGTACATGAAACATCATAATAGAAATAGAAGAAATCCTACCAAATACGACAGAATCCCTGGGCAAACAATACCGGCATGGACCATGGAACTGTTCGATATCCCAACCCTGATTACAACAGTAATGAGTGATCATTTCGGAGCAGTATGCAGATACAAATGAGTTTAAAACAAAAACAAATAAAAAATAAATAAAGATATAATCGAAATTAACAAAGGACTTCATTGCACTGTTCCTTGAATTGCATTGACCACCATCCTATTGATAGAGATGGTGAAAAGACTTTAGTACCAATGCTATTGGTAGAAAACCACAAATCAATAACATATCTGTCTAGACAGAATTTCTCGACAGTGCCAATCTGATCAAGCACTCATAATGTGAGATCAGTTATCGACATGGCTGCTGTATTACATCCTCATTTGGTACTCGCGACCAAGGTGCTACAAAGATATAGAGAAGTTTTCTTAAAGACAAAGCAATACATTCAGAAATCAGTATTTTACACAGTACATAATTTTGTGAATAATGTGATGACATAAAATCAACCCCAAATTTTGGCCGTTATTTTTCCATCAAAATGATCATGGCTTCATAGTTCATTTCAATACACATTGCTCATGAATCACGTATAAGTATCCTGTGGCATCGGTTCCGTAAATTCAAAAAATCCAAAATTAGATCAATCCATGTTCATGATTATAACATAATTGAGCCCAAGGGGAGAAATGATTTGTGACGAAAACATGTAACCTACGGACTCAGGAGAAAATATTCATTTTACAGAATGAATGTACAAGTGAAAAAACTGTAAAGCTTAACCACAGATGCGCAAGATCTCCTAGACAGGATAAGGTCTCCTTGATCAAGACCATAAAAAGATAACTGTGTCATGTAAATCATTAACATGATGCCCGAATGGTGCAATCTAAATATGGAAGAGCCATTCAAAACGGGAATGCAATCATTGGCAAGTGTCTTAATACATCTAATAATAGACATAAATAATCTAATACAGTGTCCCGGGACTCGGATCTGCATCCACCTGTGGTAGTTCCTACGTGCACCCACAATAAAGATAATGTAACAGTCAGGGATACAAAAACCCTAATCAAAAGGTAAGAGAAGGGGTATGTGACCGAAAGAAAGCTATAAAAAATGTAAAATGACTGGTTCAAGAGACACATGGGAAAACTGCTGGTAATTATACTCCTATGTGAGTCGACATTTCTTCCTCCCTATTCAAACCAAAGGGCATATACTGGGATTCAAGGATACGCAATTGTTTCTCCCTGTCTCCTCCTCAAATGTGTTTCATTACCCTGTCGATACCCATGAACTTAAGTAATTTGTTGTTAGGAGGCGAGCCCCATGCACACCCTCCTTTTTAAAAAAAAAATCCCCCTGGGACCCTGCCCACCCGGGGCACCTCATTTCAAAACAAGCACGGGAGCCCACACTTGATTTTTTAAATTTTTGCCGGAGTCGTGGATCCGCCATGATTTTCAGCGAAATCTTACAAAAAAATGCTTTTTTGCCCTGTTGTGGTCCCAGCGGGGTGCCACAACCATAGCTAGGGGGTCACTGTATTCCTACCCTGCTCCCTTTTCTTTTCTTAAAATATTTTTTTGTGGGAGTCCCAAGATGGCTGCCAACACTTCGTAGTTGAAGTATTGGAAGCCAATTAGATTTCAGCTCGGGGACTGTTTGATCCTCGGAGGATCTGCGTCCCTATATATCCAAATTTGGATTTCTTTAAATAACTCAAAAACTACTTAATGGATTTTACACCATATAACAAAAATCACTCTTTCTGGACCAAGAGCTAGCTTTCTGCCAAATTTGGTGAAATTCCGTCCAGCAGTTTGGGCTGTAGTTGTGTTCAAAATCCCTATAGGTATTAACATGGAAATCCAACTTTTTCTGCCCCCCCACTTTTTCTCAGCCCCCGCTTGACAGATCACCCTGAAACTTTCCAAGCACAACAAGAATCACCGGCACACTTTTTATGGAAAATTTAGTTAGGGTTCGTCAAACGTCACCAAAGATATAGGAAAGTCAAAAAACGCTTTTCCTATGGAAACATGGTCCTAACTATAACTACCTACTGGTGACCACCAGCAGGGGATATGGATATATCTCTGCCTGAGAAGGTATTGTTTTAAATTATACTGGGTGCTCCCCTGTGTCTGGACAAAGCTAAACCTCTCTCAAGAGCTATAATGGTAGCAAAACACATGTCAGGGCTTGCGTTTATTCATTTCAGGTTGGCTTGGATGGTATTTTACCAATCCAAAGCTTTAATACTGTGCCTGGAGTGGTAAATGTTATTTGTCATTTTACAGCCTGGCATGGATGGCACTGTACTAATCCTTTGCTTAAAGACTTTGCTGTAGAAATGGCAAAAGACTTTGTTCCTTGCTATATTGGCGTGGATGGCATTGTGCTTATCCTTTGCTTAAAACCTTAGATAGAAAAGCAGACATTTGAGGTGAGCAAATTCACAGTGTTGCTGGTATTGTAGGATGCTCTATACAGGAGCTTCTCTTTACCTAAACTTGTGACCTACACAGAGTTCTCTGCTTCTTTTTTGCATAATTTATGTGGCACGCTATGCCTGAACGGGTATTGTTTTGATATGTATAATTCATTCCCCCTAAAAAAATTCTTCCACCTCAGTTCGGGAAAGTTTGGGGGTATTCCCATCAAGCAGGAGTACAGAATGGCAGGTTTGGGAGGGGGGCAAAACAAAAAATATGGCAGAAACCTACATCTTGGTCCAGAAAAAGAGCTTTTTTTGATTTGGTGTAAATCTTTTCACTAGTTTTTGAGTAATTAAGTTAAAAAACGTTGTATATTTAACGCTGTGGAGGCTCTCCGAACCCGACGGATCTCATGCGGAGATCTGATTTGCTACCACCACAATAACAAAGATATGGCGATAGCCATCTTAGGACTCAGGACTCAATTGGAGTTCCTTGAAAAGTCTCTTACTTACAAAAGTTTTGAATTCTGCCTGAACAACGTAAAAGCTTTCCTAATAGAGAGTGTCACTGAGTTATGGAATTTTCAGATAGCACTGATGAAAGCTTGTGTATTGGTCCTTTGTTGCATTGCTGTTAATGTTTCCAGGTGCAGTCCCTCTTGCTTATGGAATAAGGAGAGCTTCCAGACATCTGGATATTCCTTTCTAAGAATTTGACATGTTCAAGTGGGTACATTGTCTATTATGTTGGCAATGATAAACTGATATTTGGCTTCCTAATTTGCTTCTTGTGGATGACACCTGAGATTGCTTAATATTTAGATACTGTGATTTCTGAGGCAGGTGCCAACCAATGGATGAGCAGCAGCATGGAGAAGTGCTAAGAAACTGCTTACCTTGTTTTCTGAACATTATTTGGGAGGCGTGAGCAAGTTTGTTTTTAATTTGGAAGAGATTATCCACATCAGCATATTATAGCCCTACCTTCCAAGATTACAGCAAAGTTCACAGAGAAAACTCAGCTAAACCTCAGATAACTATGCCACAGGTAGCACGCTTTTCACTTGTATCCTATGATGGTTCCAAGGGGTCAGTTGCTTCTTTTCAGCAGTCCCTCTGCAAACTCAAACTGCACTCAGAAGACGTCATAGCACACCAAACTGGCAATCCTTAGCCAGTGAGACCGTGCCTTTCTGTGGGAGCTTTGATGTCTTGTTCTGGACCTCCAGAGTCCACAAATGGCAAAGTCACACTTTTTGAAGATGCTTGAAAAGCCACTTGTGCTCTCTACCATAGTTCCCAAGCATTTAGGAAAGGCTGCTTATGTGTAGGACATTTTTCAAGGCTCCTGCATGCTCCAGTGCAGGTCTCTCTCAGTGGGGCAACTAACTCTCCCACACAAGATGGAGTGCTTCTCTAATCATTGTGTGCCTGTGGCTTTATAGGGGACTAGGCACCTGACCCTTGGAGAGTACTTCCAGTCCTTGGGTTCAAGATGATGAAAGAGACACCTCCGGCCTCTACCCAGATGGATCAAGCAGGGTTCATCCTTCTGATGATGATTTTTCCAGTTTCAGTCTTCTGATAAGGTGGTGAAGTGTTATTTTGTTCAGTGTACTATCCTATGACTGAAGACATTCACTTGGCCTTTGTATTCAGAGCACTTCCTGCCTTACTTGATTAAAAACTGTCTCAAAAGCCTTTGTTGAAAAAGGCAGTTGTCAGGCTTCCCTCTGCAGAGCTCCTGGTCCCCTTCCAGGTCTAGCCCTATGTAAATTAGGACTCCCTCTCTTTCTGATTAGGGGACGTTTTCACCTAACTCCGATTAGGGATGATCTGAGAGGACTCCCCTGATGAACCACCTCTTCCACACTGTGACAAATTGGGTTGTTGTTTGACTGGAGAATGAGCCCTGGTCAAGCATCAGTCACAATCCCTTTCAGAGTGAATCACAAAAAGTACCTAATGAACCACCAGTGCTTAACCCTGGGTAGCTTGGCACAAAAGGCAGTCAGGCTTAATTTAAACGCAATGTGTAAAGTATGTATGCAGTACACAGTAATAAGGTGGAATACAACACAAGAAAAATCCCACACCAATTTAGAAAAATAGAGTAACTTTAAATAAATTATTTGACGCCAAAATGAAAAACATCCAATCAGTAGCACAGGAGTTATAAATGTAAAAAAATATCGCCGACTATGATGGGGCGCGGTTCAGATGCAGAAAATGGATTGGGCCCTGTCAGCGCTTCCCTTCAGAGTTTGAGAACAAGTGTTCTGAGAAGGTAAAGTTCAGTGGGGCAAGGCTGCAGGAAGTGTCAGAGGAGGAAGCTTCGCCATTGGATAGCCTTGGGTCAAAACTATGGTGAAGATTTCGACGTTCACACGGAGGGGCCGATTCCGATCTCGGCCGGTAGGGCACCGAATCGGATTCGGCTGAACTGGATCCGATTCGGAGCCCTTTTTCCCGACCGATTCGTACGTGCGTCCGGCCGAGCGAGTACGATGCGAGCGCGTGCGAATTCGCCGACCGACTCGTTCGCGGGTCCCAACCGCTCCGACCGACTCGCACGGATGCGCCTCACACCGCGCAATGGAGACGTTCCCCGACCGGGCAAGTACGATGCGCGCCGCGAGTAGTCCGACCGACTCGCGCCGTCCGGCTCCAAGAAGCAGTCGGAGCCGTACTTTGGGGGTCCGTGTCGGACCCCCCTGTACGCGTAGCCGGGCGAGTCGCACACAGGGGGACCCATGGGTCCCCCTACCTGTGCATGTATGCCGCGAGTCGCTTCGAGGCGTACCCGCTGTAGGGGCGCCCTTGTTCGCCTCGCACCCATTGAGTCAATGCGAGCCCGCGCACGCGTTGTACGACCGGCTCCCATTGACTTCAATGGGAGTCCGACCGACTCGAGTCCGATAGCATACGTGCGCATCGTACTCGTTCGGTCGGGCTGCTAGGGTCCGATTCGGTCGGAAATCTCTCTGGGTCCGGCTCGGTCGGTGAGATTTCCGGCCCGAATCGGAATCGGCCCCTTAGTCTCTGAATTGGAAGTCAAAAATCTCCAGTGGGATGAAGCAGAGGGCTGTAGCCGAAGACAATTCCATGAGACTGAGTACCCCTTTGCCGAGGGACCGCGGAAAAGGTTTTGCTGCTGTGAAAAGAATGTAGCGGGAGAAGCTGCAAAGTCAATCTGATCGGCGATGAACCTCAGGCGGATAGTCAAGCAGAATGGTGCAGGTCTCCTCCTGGTTCTAAAAGCAGTTTTTAGCCATAAAATGTCAAAGTCCCCACTTTCAATTTTGACTGTTTGGTCACCTCCAGCACCACTACCAAGTGTCCAGAACTGGTGGGGTACCACTTGAGTGGTCAGGACTTACTCAGGCTTGGTTCAGGCGTGGGTCTAAGGTGAAGGGAGCATTTTGTGTCCCTGGGGCTCAGATCAGGAGGTCAGCAAACCAGCCCTTTGGAGTCACTCTTGTCTGCCTGGGTTCAAGTTCCAAGGCCAGTCCTTCTTCCCTTGCAAGAGGGCAGAAAGGCAGCAATTCAGCAAGGCAGCAACAGGTCAGCAGTTCAGCAGATTGGCAGGCCTTTCAGCAGCACAGCAGTCCTTCTTCCTGACATCCACAGGTTCAGAATTGTACCGAAGAGTTGGTGTCTGAGGCCCTATTTTTTATACCCTGGTGCCTCCTGTCTGGAAGGTGAGAGAACATTCTAGACAGTGGCTTCGAAGTACATGGAATTTCCTGACTCCCTGCTCTGGCTCCAAACTGGCTGCAGTGACAATGTGGGACTGTGCGCAGCTCCTCCCCCCAATGCTGCCAGCAGATGGCCCATTGAGGCACACCTAATCCCTCTATTGTTTGATAGTCTAGGAGGAATTCACAAAGCCTGAATGTTAGTTACAGAGAGTAATTTGACCCAAGACAGGCTGCAGGCACAAAAGTGCCAATATCAGAAAGATGCCAACTTTCTAAAAGTAAACACAAGGAGATGATGGAGGGAGCACTGAAACTCTTCAGACACTCACCCCCAGTCACAGATCTGCGTTGAATAAATCATCGTTCTTTAGCTCACTTCGCCACCCCAGTTCAGACACAGCTATATGCAAACCAGTCTTGACCCTGTTCCTCATGGAAACAGTCCAGCCCAAACTGCCAAGCCATGTCTTCCCTGGACCAGAAACAAGCATCCTGGGACCAGTTTCGGGGTAACACCCCTTATCATCCAGGCTAGCTTGAATCCAGTGGCAAAGTGAGCAAGGGACCCACGTCTGGACATACCCTGATAACTTAGGGCGAACAAAGCAAACACAAGGAGATGATGGAGGGATTGCATTTGTCACCCCGAGTGGGATGGGTATGCTCAGACATGGGTCCCATGCTCTACATGCCTCTGGAGTCAGGCTAGCCTGGCTTATGATGAGTGAAACACCAAAACGGGTCCTAGGATGCTTGTTACCAGTCCAGGGAGGACCTGGCCTAGCAGTTCGGTCTGGGCAGTTCCCATTGGGCGCAGGGTCAAAACTGATTTGCAAATGGCTGGGTTCAAACTGGAATGGCATGGGGAGCTAAAAAAATGATGGATTTAGGCCCAGATCTCTGTACTGGGGTGAATGTATGACATTGTTCTGCATTCTGTCCATCAATTGTTATTTTTGCAACTTTCTAAAAATGGCATTTTCAAAATTGTAATAAAAAGCTGACTTCACCATTAATTTGTGTTTTTCATTACAATTCCAAAGACACCAAACATGACATAGCTACCTGCTCCCAATTGGACATTATAGCTTATTAAATGTAATGAGTAATCTCCAATGTTATCCTAAGGGAGAGGTAGGATTTACAGTAGTGATAAACATATTTGGGAGTTTTTCACTACAAGGACATGTAAAAGCTAAAAGTACATGTCCAACCTTTTATTTACACAGCACCCTACCCTTTGGGATATCTCAGGCCTACTTTAGGAGTGACTTATATGTAATAAAAGAGGAGTCAAAGGCTTGGAAAGAGGGTTTTAATGCCAAGTGGACATGGCAGTTTAGAACTGCATTCAGGCTGCAGTGAAAGGCCTGGGACTTGTTTTAAGGTGCTACTTAAGTGGGTAGGCCCACTGGTACAAGATGTGTCTCGCTAGAGGAGCTACTTGCACTGTATGTGCATGTTTCCTCATTATCCACAAATACAGTTGTTTTATTTAATAATGATATTTTGTTTTAGAAGAATATGTATCAAATTGATTAAGATGTATAGTTGTGAGCTATGCTAAGGCTCACCAGTCATTCTGGCAGTTCCTATGAATTACATCGCCCTCCCCTCTCTCCTGTGTTTGGAAATATTGTTTTATGGCATAATTAATGTCATTGTTAATTTTACTTGCAGACAGATGTTGAATAAAAATGTTAACAGTAAAAATTTTAAATACTGTTCATGAGGAACACAAAACGTATAAGACACATAGAACCCCCTTTTTGTTGCACTATATTTTATTCTATCCCATCGCACAGAATTTTTCATCTCACATCCGGGTCCTCACTTAAGGATCAGTACACTTTTCCCGTGGTATAAACTCTTTCGCAATGCCTGCAAAAGAAGAAAAACTCAAAATGCAACTTCATTTTATATTTTTGAAATTCTACTATATTCAAATACGTTTTAGGAGATATTTTAAATATTGTTAGGTCCTTGCTTAATCATTTTGCTGTGGAGAATATCACTTTGAACTACTGAAACTTTTGAGCTAAATCCCCAGATCTGAAAATAACCAAAGATTGCTACAAATGTAACATGTTTGTATAAAGAATTTGTTTAATCAACTACAAAATATAAAGTTTATTTTGTATTTTACAGCGACAATATGAAAAAGAAGAATAGATGGATTAACTACTTGTAGTGTTTTAGACAAGGAATTGAACAATTAAAGTTAATTATGTGTAAGAAGATCACCCATCCCATTGTTTTAAATTTGATCTCCTTCATTACCTTCCTTACTTTTGGTTCCAAATCAAATCTTGCCTTTCTTTCATGTTTCAGTTTTCCAACATCTCAGACTTCTCATAAAGCCATAATTTTGGGTTAAATGTTTGGTACGTTTCCTTATTCCTTCAATACTTCATTGTGAGTAAGCATTTCTCCATAACCTTTCTAACAGTATCTCACAAAAACCTAAAGTTCCTCTCTGCTTTATTAAACTTACTGTCCACCTATTCCCTCATTTTCCTTAATAGACATAATGCCTCTTCTTTGGTTAGCATAAATCTAATTTTCCACTTGGTGATTATGTTTTCTCTATTTTTTTTAATTGGGGCTCAGTGCCTTTATTATTTCCCTCTATTTCCTTTCAATGGAAAAGTATTGGACTCAATCCTCACCACAAAGCCTCTTTATCTTCTCTCATGTCTTTATAGGGTGCAGCTTGGGGTAGGGAGACTGGATCATCAATGGCCTGGCCAACCCTTCCAATACCTCAAAGTGATTAACATTATCAGTACAAATCTGTTTTGTTGCCCCTTAAGGAGATGATCCGGGGTGGCCTGTTGTTCCTGCACTTGAAATTAACAGGTGCGGGAACATCGGAATACACCTGGTGCAGAAACACAAACACATCTAGTAAAATTGCATTTGGGTCCATGCAGGGACCACAGGCAGAAGCACAGCGTGGTTCCTACCTGACCATCAACACGACCACACAGAGAGCATGGAATACACACCTAGACCACCACAGTCTGCACAAAACCCGTTACAGGCTGTCCCACTAAAGGTAGGTGGTAAACAAGATCTAAAAAACCCCCAGAATAGTTGATAAGCACTCCAGGGTCAGAAACTCATAACAGGATGGAACAGCGGTGCAAGTAGCAGCCACAGTTGGCGATTCTTTACCCAGTAGTTTTGGGACCTATGCACAGTGCAACTTGTTATGAGCCCCTGTGGCGGCACAGTGGCTCTCACATGGTGTGGAGGGTAATCACCTAACCACAGTGTAGATGTTTCAGTCCCTTTCAATGTACTAATTCCAACCGTATTCTTTAAAAGTGGGATGGAAATTTTTTAATGAACTTCGAGTCGGCAACATGATGTAATTGTTCGTTAGTGAATCCAGTGTCAGTCAGAGCCTGTACATTGGCACTTGGTCTGTAGTTTCATGGTTAAATGTAAGATAAAGTTTATAGGACTACATCACAGAAAGAGATAACTGGTGAATTACTATTTAAAGATGTCTCTGCCATATTTTTGAGGTGACTGGTGTCTTAAATGTTTGGAGAGTCAGAGCGGTGATAAGTTACCACCTTGGACAGTGTTAAATGAGTGGTTGTCACTGGAACTTTAGAGGAATGTGCTGCTTTTGCATGGAAATGTAGCAGCATTTGTTGACATCTATGAAGTAATTACAAGGCACAGTACAACAAAACAATGTAACACAAATCAAAATAACAACACAACAAACACATAGCAGGGCATAAGTCAACAAAACAGTCAAAAATGTTAATACAGCAGCCACAGTAAACCACAACAATAACCCTATGCAGTAATGCAACATAAAAGCAAGAGCTATCATCACAATGAAAACTAAATGCAGCACAACCAATATGCACAAATATTTGTCACCTTTTACCACCTCTACAAATATGTTTTCATAGTACAATGCCAAAATGTGTTGCACCTAGCATTGCCCAACGTAACGACGAAGGACGTTGTACTAGATTCGGTTATTAGTTGAGAGGGATGAGAGCCCCACTCAAGTAACAAACACAATCCTTGTCAGGCTGAACCACCAAAGGTACTAAATAAACCTGTGCTTAATCCTCTGTTAGCTTGGCACCAATGCAGTCAGGCACAACTTAGAGGCAACATGTAAAGTATTTATGCAGCAGTCAGATAGTAATAAAGTAAAAACACAACATAGGTAAAATTCCAAACTAATTAAGAAAAATAGAGTACATCGTAATAAATAAAATGTTACCAAAATAACAAAAAATCCATTCAGCAGAACCAGAGTTATGAATTTTTAAAGCTTCAGGTGAAAACAGCACCAAAAAGCACAAGGTGCCACACTCGGCTAGCTGGTCATGCAGGGCGGGTTTCAGTCACGGGCCGACCGCAATGGAGCGTGGGTCAGATAAAGTGACCTGGTTTGTAATGGTGAAAGGTGTACCTCCTCTGAATCCAAGCCCACACAAGCCCACACAAGGAGCCTCGGCTTGAGCTTGGCACAATTAGATCGTTATCGGTGCGAGGAGCAAGGAGTCACTGGACCTTTACGTTGGCGGAAGAAACAGGTGGTCTCTGTTTGGCACAAAGAGCAGATCACCATAGGAACTTTGCATAGACAAGAGATGCTGTGACCATTGCTAACACAAGCAGCCCGTCCACAAAGAGGCCAAAATTTCTGGGTTTTTCACCTGTAGTTCAGTTTTTTAAGTAGGAAAAGTACGCTGTTGTGCTAGCCAAGGGTCCCAACCCGAAGAGCATTTCTTGGGGATCAAGACTCATTCCAGGAGAGGTAAGCAGCAGGGCTCAGGCAGGTTCAGTTGGTGCTGGACAGCTGGGTAGTTGCAGGGAAGGCCTCTGTATGCTTGTTGTGTCCCTGTACCTCAAACAGGATGTCAGCCAACTGATCCTTGGAGTCACTTCTGGGGATCCTTGATTCAAGGCAAACAGGTCCAATCTTCCTTCTTCAGACAGCAAGGCAGTGTGATGAAATGTAGTTTATTATATGGTGTGGTTGTGTGGCCTCCCTGCGTAAAAAACCCACCAACCCATCTTAGGTCCAGACTGGTTTGTTTGTAAAACCTTAGCTCAACCCTGGGTGGCCTCGAGAAGCGAGGATTTTGCAAAGGAACATGAATAAGGCATTTAGAAATACCAAAACAATTGAAGAAGAAAGAAGCATGGCAGAAAGTAAATTTGACACCAATTTATAAAAATAGGTCTTATTTTTCTGAATATTTAAACACCAGAATGAGCAAAATCCACCAGAGGTTCTGGAAGTATAAATTATGAACTAAAAATGCAAACAAGCAATTGCAACTACCACAGTTAGTGGTTACTTTGTAAACTTTTGAAAACGTTTTGTAAAGTTGTTTTTAGCTGCTCTGTCCCACTTTGGACTACCAACTCCAGCAGGGAGCAATTCAGAGGGGCCAATAATGCTTAGCAGGATAGTTACCTTGTAGTCCAAGCAGTCTCCAGTTCAGTTCCAGACTCTATAGGCAAACCGCCATAGACATCAATGTTGTGATCTTGACGCAAGGGATATAGGATGATGAAGATGCTGAGGATGCTGATCTGTCGACGGGGTCTCCCTGGGGCCACCACTCAGTCCATGAGCCCAGTGGGGTGACTTTGGCCACAGGGGTCGATGTCACTCGAAGTCCAGCCAAAAACTAGTTGCCACTGGTACACTGGCCTCCGGTCACAATGAAACCAGCAGTTTCCCTTAACTGTGGCTAGTGTCTGTCTTGGGTGGCCAAACTACACTTCAATGACTATCCTGGGTCCAGAAGACTCAGTGCAACTTTGGATTGTCAGGGCTCAGTCTCCCAGACTGCACTTTGGTGGTCAGCGGGGACTAAGCAATTGTGATTACCAACTTGCTAAGGCAGTTTCTTTAGGTTTGGTGGCCCTGGAGTTGTAACAGGAAGTCAGCCAACTGATTCTTGGGGTACCCCTCTTCTGTCTAGGGCTTGGGGGATAACTTTTCCTCAAGCAGTGCGCCACATGCACAGTCCCCTCTTTTGCTAGCCCAGGAGTTGCAGGTGCAATCCAGTCTTTAGTGCAGTCTCTTTTTGTAATGTCCAGGGACCATCAGGGCAGTCCTTCTTCTGTCCTCTCTCCAGTACACACGTGATCTGAAGTCTTGGTGCCAAGGGTGCCACTTTCAGGCACACAAATTTCCCATTGGAAATGCGGGGACGACTAGCCAATAGGCTACCAGGTCCCCTCCCGTCTCATGACAACTTCTTGCATTGTTTGGCATCTAGCTATCTCAGTGTGCAATATTCCGCTCACTCTCAAGATGACAGGACCCATCTCTTGGTGTGTGGAGCTTGTTAGCCCACCCTAGAGGTGTGGCTACCTGACGGATACACACCCACGGGAAAACTAGTTTGGCCACTGTTTCCCCTCCTCTGTATTTGACCCCTACATGTCTACCAGAACAAAATAGCAGCCCTTCTCATATGTGTCCACCATGTGCTCTGGCTTCCCCTTTGGAGCTCACCTTTTGAGCTCAAACCTTTGTGGCTTCCTGCCTAGGAGAGAAAGCACCTCTTTCAATGGCAGGCCTTTATTGTGTCTTTTCCCAGCATTCTTTCACACATCTCCCCAGGATGGCAGAAGGCTGTCTTGTGGCCAACAGCTGTAAATGACCACTGGAAACCTGAGCAACTGAGTGGCAACTTTCTAACTTTCTAAAGTTGGCTTTTACTCAAAAGTTACATTGGATTTGACTTGGGCATAAAGTTGGGTTTAATGATTCTTTTGATACGTTGAAGTGCCCTGTTTAATAGTCCCATACAGAAGTTAGCACAGCTGAGTTGTCATTGTGTAACCCTGTACTTTCCAATAAGCCTACTAGCCTTTCTACAGTAAAAAGGACAATTTTGGATTCTACTGTTAGAACATATAAAGCGCCCTTCCTTAGAGCTTGACAGGCCTAACTTAGGGGTGATATATATATATATATATATATATATATATATATATTCACTGAAAAACCATAGGTTTCAGGCTTGTTATAGTTAGGAATTAGCATTTTAAAAACCTTTGAAATTCAATGAAAAAACCATAGGTTTCAGGCCTGTTATAGTTAGGGTTTAGCATTTAAAAAACCTTTGAAATTCACTGAAAAAAACCATAGGTTTTAGGGAAAGTTATAGTTAGTTGGACATTGCACTCGTACAAAACCCGTGAAATTCCCCGTTATAGTTAGTTCAGCTAACTATAACTCGCGCCCCGCAATGCACTGCTGATGACGTCACATATTACATCACTCATGACATGGTCAGTGACAGCACTGATGACATCACTGATGACATCTCAAATGACATCATCCAGTGACTGTGTGTTTCTGTAAAGTTTAAATATGTTTAATATATATAGGGAAAGGCGTATTGAAGAATGAGTGGGTGTATAAGCGTCTGAATGGATGATTTAGTAGGTGCGTGACTGAGTCTATAAGTGAGTGATTAAACGTATCTTACTGGATGCATGGGTGAGTGACTAAACTGTGTGAATGTCTGTATCCGTCTGTCTGTTGTTGTGTAAGCAGCTGCATGGGTTTCTGACTAGCTAAATGAGTGTCTATATGAGTTATGGATTGGTTCTCTGAGTATCTGTATGGGTGCCTCAGTGTTTGTGTGGGTGGGGTGTGTGTGACTCTGTGCATAGATGTGTGAGTGGGTGATTCACTGGGTGCATGGTTTCAAGAGTGCGTCTGTGATGGACTGTATGGGTGGGTGAGTGTGTGTATGGGTGTGTTAGTGATTGAATGTATATCTCAGTGGTACATGTGTGAGTAACTACATATGTGAAAGGCAGCATATAAGTGTGTTGGAGTATATAAATGGCTATAAGTGAGAGTGTGTGATTGTGAGAGTGGCTATATGGATGAGTGTGTGCTTGCATCAGTGATTGCATAGGAGCGTAAGACTGTGCTAGTATTTTTATGAGTAAGTGAGCTGGTGTGTATAACTGTATAGGTGAGTAAATTGGAGTGTGATTAATTATTTGCATGACTGACTAGGTGTGTGAATACCTCTATGGATGAGTTGCGTTGTGTGAGTGTTTATATAGGTGTATGAGTGCATATGATAGTCCTGTACTGAGTGACTGTAAGTATGAGTGACTGTACGGGTGAGTGAGTAGATGTGTGTGTGTAGACCTAAGAATCAGTGAGTGGGTATGTACTGATTGGTATTGGAGTGTGTATGGTTTTGAGAATGGTAGTCTGTAATTTAGAGTGGGTGTATCAAAAGTTATATTAGGGTGTGAGAAGATGCATTAAATTCTCACATGGATGATGTCATCAGTGATGTCATTTGAGATGTCATCAGTGATGTCATCAGTGATGTCACTGACCATGTCATGAGTGATGTAATATGTGACGTCATCAGCAGTGCATTGCGGGGCGCGAGTTATAGTTAGCTGAACTAACTATAACGGGGAATTTCACGGGTTTTGTACGAGTGCAATGTCCAACTAACTATAACTTTCCATAAAACCTATGGTTTTTCCAGTGAATTTCAAAGGTTTTTAAATGCTAAACCCTAACTATAACAGGCCTGAAACCTATGGTTTTTTCAGTGAATTTCAAAGGTTTTTAAAATGCTAATTCCTAACTATAACAAGCCTGAAACCTATGGTTTTTTCAGTGAATTTCAAAGGTTTTTAAATGCTAATTCCTAACTATAACATGTCTGAAACCTATGGTTTTTTTCAGTGAATTTCAAAGGTTTTGTAAATGACAATTTTTAAATGTATTAATTGTTATATTTATTTTTTTTGATACTGATTTACTACATTTTTTTAAACTATTTATTTTTAGATATTTTATTTTTTAAATTACATTGTAATTACATTATACATTACATTACAAAATATACTTGATCAGAATGAATTACTTTAGTTTAAATACTTTGCAAATAGGCAATAGACTTTTAAGTACAGTAGTTACAGTTGTTGCAATGGGCAACACAATTTCAAACACAATGCAACATTGAGCTCAATGTGAATTTCTAGCTAAATGCAATTAGTTACTTTATGGATTACTTTTCTAACCACAGGACTGGATCCTAGATTCAGTCCTGGGACATCTCCTGTAAACAGTTGAGTCAAAGCGTTTTGGTTACAGTAGTGATTTTTAAGGAATATTATTGTATTTTAAAAGTTGACACTTAGAAACTTTTTCACATAGAATCACCAATGTTATCCTACGGGAGGAAATTCACTTAGCAGGTAAGTAGTGTTATCGTTACTTTTTCTTACTCAGTGGTGGATCCTGGATCCAGCACTAGTGCATCTCCTGTAAACAGTTGAAAGAATGCGTTTAAGTCATACAGGCGATTTTTAAGGAATATTTGTAGTTTGTGAAAATCAACACTTTGAAACTTTTCTGCTGAAAACCAGACAATGGATTCCTACGGAAGGAAATATAAGTTACTGGTAAGTACGGTTAAAATTACTTTTCAGGATCAGTACTGGGCTGAAAGATGCAGCACTGAGGTCTCTCCTGATAACAGGTGAGTAAATCGGAATTCGTATTTTGGCTGATTTTAGAGGAATATTTGTATGTTTCAAAAATCGACACTTAGAAACTTTTTCAGCAAAAAGCAGGCAATGATATCCTATGGAAGGAAATTCAAGTTACTGGTAAGTACGGTTAAAATTACTTTTCAGGATCAGTACTGGGCTGAAAGATGCAGCACTGAGGTCTCTCCTGATAACAGGTGAGTAAATCGGAATTCGTAGTTCGGTTGATTTTAGAGGAATATTTGCACAATGGTGAAGGGAGGGGCGGGGCCTGAGGTGACATCTGTGCAAACGCGCCCCGTGGCGCGTTTTAAGTTGGGGGATTAAGTCCCCTTGAATCATGAGGGTCCCTGGGGTCCAACTAGCCCACCCTGTACCTCCAGTATGCGCCAGGGAGCTGCGTTGCAGAGAGGTGTTCAGAGGCCACGCCCCTTTTGCACCTCTCTGCAATGCTGCTCTGTGGCGCTTTCTGGACGTACCTGTTGGGCTAGTTGGCCCTCAGGGACCCTCAGGATTGAAGGGGATTTAATTCCCCATCTTAAAACGCGCCACGGGGCCTGTTTGCACACATGTCACCTGAAGCCCCGCCCCCTCCTTCACCACTGTGCAAACGCGCCCGTGGCGCGTTTTAAGTTGGGGGATTAAGTCCCCTTGAATCCTGAGGGTCCCTGGAGTCCAACTATCCCACCATGTACTTCTAAAGCGCCACAGAGCTGCGTTGCAGAGAGGTGTAAAAGGGCGTGGCCTCTGTACACCTCTCTGCAACGCAGCCCCCTAGCGCATACTGGAGGTTCCTGGTGGGCTAGTTGGCCCCAGGGACCCCCAGTATTCAAGGGGAATTACTTCCCCTTCTTAAACGCGCCGGGAGCGCGTTTGCAGAGTACTGCAGGGAGGGGCGGGGCCTCCGGCACGATGCCGGTCGTTATTTGTTTTTTTCTAAATTTTTTTAATGGGAGGGGGCTGCGTGGCCCCCTTCCCTTGGCCACTTTTGGCCCCGGGGACCCCATCCCCCGGGGCCTGTGCATTTTTTTTTTTTTTTAAATAAAAAAAAAAAAACGGGAAGGGGCCCGCATGGCCCCCCTTCCCTGGGCCTGTATTGGCCCCGGGGACCCCATCCCCCGGGGCATGCCCTCGATTTTTTTTTTATTATTTTGGAGGGTGGCTGCATGGTTCCCCTCCTCAGGCCATTTAAGGCCCCGGGGACCCCATACCCCGGGGCCGACCTTGCCCCTTTTAAAAAAAAACTTTTATTTGGGGAGGGGGCTGCGTGGCCCCCTCCCTGGCCACTTATGGCCCCGGGGACCCCATCCCCGGGGCCTGGCCTCTGGTTGGGGACTGTGGGGGTCCCCAATCCCCCACAGTCCCGCCGGCTCCCCGTGTCCTACAGGAGCCGGCATTGCTTTTCCACATGGGGAGCAGCTAACATGCTGCTCCCCATGTGGAAAAGCAATTGGGTTTGCATTTTGAAAGAGAGAGCAGGTTTCTTGTGCCTCGGTTCTACCGAGGAACAAGATGGCTGCCAACACTTCCTGGTTTGGGGTGTTGACAGCCAATTAGCATACAGCTCATGATCGGGAGGGTGCGCTCAGGGTGCGCGGACCCTCCGCGGCCATAGATATATATGTGATTTTACTTTTGATTTTCTCAGGAACTACTGAACGGATTTACACCATTTAATCAAAAGGCACAACACTGAACCAAGGGCTACCTTTTTGCCAAATTTGGTGTAATTCCGTTCAGCAGTTCGGGCTGTAGCTACGACTAAAGGTTCCTATGGAAAATTGCATGGGGAAAACACGTTTTGGGACCCCCTTTTTTCTCGGCCCCCGCTTGACGAATCACCCCGAAACTTTCAGGATAGGAGCGGACCGGAGCGGGCCATACGTTTTGAGAATTTCGTGAAGATTTGTCAACCGGCGCCAAAGGTATTGGAAATAGAATGTTGCGAATTTCCTATGGAAAATAGGTGCTAACAATAACTATCTACTGGCGACCGCCAGTAGATAAATATATATATATATATATATATATATATATATATATATATATATATATATATATATATATATAATCACAAAAGGTTGCCCTCACAGAAGAAGCCACACATGGGGAGTTAACATCCTTTTATTGCAGATAGCAGCAATCACAGCATACCACCATGACTCATGTCAGGTGCCAGAATTTTCACCAGACGCGTTTCGGACAACTATATGTCCTTGTTCACAGGCTATATGGCAAGAGGGAAACAACAGCCCGCTGCCGATACAGGGCGGATCTGGTGCGCTCGCAACCTCGAGCATTCAAAAGAATGAGGAGGTCATTATTGCGGAGTATACAAGCAGCAGAAGCGGGCATGCCAAACATGATTCACCCACTTGGGTAAGGAACTTTGGACGATTTTAACAACAGCACCCACTGTGGTTTTAATTGAGGTGGACCACAAGTACCAGGAGGCAGTTGTGCCGATGCCCATGGGGGCGGGACTTGGTGTGTATTTAACGATGTGCTCCACACGAAGCCTGTTGTTTCCCATTTGCCATATAGCCTGTGAACAAGGACATATAGTTGTCCGAAATGCGTCTGGTGAAAATTCTGGCATCTGACACGAGTCATGGTGGTATGCTGCGATTGCTGCTATCTGCAATAAAGGACGTTAACTCCCCATGTGTGGCTTCTTCTGTGAGGGCAACCTTGTGTGATTACGTTTTGCGGCTAGTCCGGCCGCGGAGAAGCCCCGCTGGTGATACAGGTCGGATCTGGAGCGCTCGCAACTTCGAGCGTTCAAAAGAATGAGGAGGTCATTATTGCGGAGTATACAAGTAGCAGAAGCGGGCATGCCAAACATGATTCACCCACTTGGGTAAGGAACTTTGGACGATTTTAACAACAGCACCCACTGTGGTTTTAATTGAGGTGGACCACAAGTACCAGGAGGCAGTTGTGCCGACGCCCATGGGGGCGGGACTTGGTGTGTATTTAACGATGCGCTCCACACAAAGCCTGTTGTTTCCCTTTTGCCATATAGCCCGTGAACAAGTACATATAGTTGTCCAAAACGTGTCTGGTGAAACTTCTGGCATCTGACACGAGTTATGGTGGTATGCTGCGATTGCTGCTATCTGCAATAAAAGGACGTTAACTCCCCATGTGTGGCTTCTTCTGTGAGGGCAACCTTGTGTGATTACGTTGTGTGGCTAGTCCGGCCGCGGAGAAGCCCCGCTGCCGATACAGGGCGGATCTGGAGCGCTCGCAACCTTGAGCGTTCAAAAGAATGAGGAGGTCATTATTGCAGAGTAACAAGCAGCAGAAGCGGGCATGCCAAACATGATTTACCCACTTGGGTAAGGAACTTTGGACGATTTTACCAACAGCACCCACTGTGGTTTTAATTGAGGTGGACCACAAGTACCAGGAGGCAGTTGTGCCGACCCCCATGGGGGCGGGACTTGGTGTGTATTTAATGATGTGCTCCACATGAAGCCTGTTGTTTCCCTTTTGCCATATAGCCTGTGAACAAGGACATATAGATGTCCGAAACGCGCCTGGTGAAAATTCTGGCATCTGACACGAGTCATGGTGGTATGCTGCGATTGCTGCTATCTGCAATAAAAGGACTTTAACTCCCCATGTGTGGCTTCTTCTGTGAGTGCAACCTTGTGTGATTTTATATATATATGGGCAACTTTTGGTTTGGATAGAAGCGGCTATGCCTAGGCCGCGGGAGGAGCCCCGCTGCATCAATGCAGCCCGCTGTGATGCCAGTTGGCGTGATCGCTTGAGACAGGAGCCGTTTATGTAGGTATGAAGGTGCATGCGAGGTGGCAGGATTGTGCACCGCAACCCACTTGGGACATTTATTGACATTTTATAGTAAAGAAAAGGCACAGCGACTCACTTGAGTAATAAGAAAGCACTACAACAACCAACAGGCCATGCTGTCGGCCACGGCCACTGAGGCGGGATGTTGAGGATAAGCAGGTGCTGGAAAATGGCCGTTGCCTACCTTTATCGTGAAGCCCTTAGCCCATGAGGAAGTGCTATGAAGCACGAAACGCGTCGGGCTGGACTGTGTACTTTCAGCGTGGCATTTTCTGTGTTCCCGCATTGCAACCTCCATTAAAGAATTGGTGCCAAACTTACCTGTGTGGGCCCTTCCTCTGTGGGCAACTTTTTGTTTGGATAGAAGCGGCTATGCCTAGGCCGCGGGAGGAGCCCCGCTGTGTCAATGCAGCCCCGCTGTGACACCAGTTGGCATGATCGCTTGAGACAGGAGCCGTTTATGGAGGTATGAAGGTGCATGCGAGGTGGCAGGATTGTGCACCGCAAACCACTTGGGGCATTTATTGACATTTTATAGTAAAGAAAAGGCACGGCGACTCACTGGAGAAATAAGAGAGCACTACAACAACCAACAGGCCACGCTGTCGGCCACGCCCACTGAGGCGGGATGTTGAGGATAAACAGGTGCTGGAAAATGGCCGTTGCCTACCTTTATCTTGAAGCCCTTAGCCCATGAGGAAGTGCTATGAAGCACGAAACGCGTCGGGCTGGACTGTGTACTTTCAGCGTGGCATTTTCTGTGTTCCCGCATTGCAACCTCCATTAAAGAATTGGTGCCAAACTTACCTGTGTGGGCCCTTCCTCTGTGGGCAACTTTTGGTTTGGATAGAAGCGGCTATGCCTAGGCCGCGGGAGGAGCCCCGCTGCGTCAATGCAGCCCCGCTGTGACGCCAGTTGGAGTGATCGCTTGAGACAGGAGCCATTTATGGAGGTATGAAGGTGCATGCGAGGTGGCAGGATTGTGCACCGCAACCCACTTGGGACGTTTATTGACATTTTATAGTAAAGAAAAGGCACGGCGACTCACTGGAGAAATAAGAAAGCCCTACAACAACAAACAGGCCACGCTGTCGGCCACGCCCACTGAGGCGAGATGTTGAGGATAAACAGGTGCTGGAAAATGGCCGTTGCCTACCTTTATCGTGATACAAAAGGGGATGATGGACGGAACGTTTGAGCCAATCAAACACTCACCCCCAGTCAACTGATCTGGGTTTAATCCATCATCATTCTTTAGCTCACTCCACCACCCCAGTTCAGACATGGCCATATGCAAATCAGTCTGACCCTGTGCCTCATGGGAACAGTCCAGCACGAACTGCCAAGCCATGTCTTCCCTGGACCGGAAACAAGCATCCTAGGACCGGTTTCTGGCATTCCAGCCGTCATCAGCCAGGCTTGCTTGAATCCAGTGGCAAAGTGAGCAAGGGACCCACGTCTGGGCATACCCCCGCCAACTTAGGGCGAACAAAGCGATACAAAAGGGGATGATGGACGGAACGTTTGAGCCAATCAAACACTCACCCCCAGTCAACTGATCTGGGTTTAATCCATCATCATTCTTTAGCTCACTCCACCACCCCAGTTCAGACATGGCCATATGCAAATCAGTCTGACCCTGTGCCTCATGGGAACAGTCCAGCACGAACTGCCAAGCCATGTCTTCCCTGGACCGGAAACAAGCATCCTAGGACCGGTTTCTGGCATTCCAGCCGTCATCAGCCAGGCTTGCTTGAATCCAGTGGCAAAGTGAGCAAGGGACCCACGTCTGGGCATACCCCCGCCAACTTAGGGCGAACAAAGCGATACAAAAGGTGTTTGATTAGCCCAAGCGTTCCGTCCATCATCCCCTTTTGACTAAACCCAGATCAGTTGACTGGGGGTGAGTGTTTGATTAGCTCAAGCGATCCGTCCATCATCCCCTTTTGTATCGCTTTGTTCGCCCTAAACCCAGATCAGTTGACTGGGGGTGAGTGTTTGATTAGCTCAAGCGTTCCGTCCATCATCCCCTTTTGTATCGCTTTGTTCGCCCTAAGTTGGCGGGGGTATGCCCAGACGTGGGTCCCTTGCTCACTTTGCCTCTGGATTCAAGCAAGCCTGGCTGATGACGGCTGGAATGCCAGAAACCGGTCCTAGGATGCTTGTTTCCGGTCCAGGGAAGACATGGCTTGGCAGTTCGGGCTGGACTGTTCCCATGAGGCACAGGGTCAGACTGATTTGTCTGAACTGGGGTGGTGGAGTGAGCTAAAGAATGATGATGGATTAAACCCAGATCAGTTGACTGGGGGTGAGTGTTTGATTAGCTCAAGCGTTCCGTCCATCATCCCCTTTTGTATTACCTTTATCGTGAAGCCCTTAGCCCATGAGGAAGTGCTATGAAGCACGAAACGCGTCGGGCTGGACTGTGTACTTTCAGCGTGGCATTTTCTGTGTTCCCGCATTGCAACCTCCATTAAAGAATTGGTGCCAAACTTACCTGTGTGGGCCCTTCCTCTGTGGGCAACTTTTGGTTTGGATATATATATATATATATATATATATTTTATCTACTGGCGGTCGCCAGTAGATAGTTATAGTTAGGACCTATTATCCATAGGAAATCCGCGACATTCTATTTGAAATAACGTTGGCGCCGGTTGACGAATCTTCGTGAAAGTTTCCAACTTGTTGGGGCGCTCCGCTCGGCTCCTACCCTGAAAGTCTCGGGTTGATTCGTCAGCGGGGGCCGAGAAAAAGGGGGTCCCAAAACGCGTTTTCCCCATTCATTTTTCCATAGGAACCTTTAGTCGCAGCTACAGCCCGAACTGCTGAACGGAATTACACCAAATTTGGCAAAGAGGTAGCCCTTGGTTCAGTGTCGTGCCTTTTGCTTAAATGGTGTAAATCCGTTCAGTAGTTTCTGAGAAAATCACAGATAAAATCACATATATATCTATGGCCGCGTAGGGTCCGCGTACCCTCCCGATCACGAGCTGCATGCTAATTGGCTGTCAACACTCCAAATCAGGAAGTGTTGGCAGCTATTTTGTCCCTCGGTAGAACCGAGGGACAGAAACAAGTGCACAAAGCGCAAAAAGGGGGCAGGGTAGAAACACCCTGACCCCCTAAGCCTGCTCAGGGGGTCCCACAAGGACCTCCTGTGCAGAAAAAAGCATTTTTTTTTTTTAAATCGGCAGGATGCGCTCAGGGTGCGCGGATCCTGCCGAGAAAAATCGAGCGCGGTCTCCGCGCTTCGATGTTTATTTGCCCCCGGGTGGGCCAAGTCCCGGGGACATGGTAGGGGGTTTAAATTTAATGTGGGGGCCTCTAAGGCCCCCAAGCCCCGGGACCGCCACCCCCGGGGCTTTAAAAATAATGGTGCGGGAGGGCTCTTGGCCCTCCCGCAGCCCCGGGGACCGCCACCCACCGGGGCTTCTTTTTTTAAAGATTATTTTCACCTGTGTGGGGGCTCCAGCCCCCACACGCCCGGGACCGCCACCTCCCCGGGGCACTAAAAATTTGAAGCCCCGGGGACCACCACCTCCCGGGGCTGTGAAATGGCTGGGAGGGGCCGCGCGGCCCCCTCCTGGAGCCCTTGATGGCCCTGGGGACCGCCACCCCCAGGGCCAGCTCCTGCAGTGTCCCGGGGTGCCTACCCCGGATACTGTAGTTTGCTATGACAGGACGGAGCCTCGCGGCTCCAGTCCTGTCATAGCAATCTTGGTTTGCATTTTGAAAGAGAGAGCAGGAAACCTGCTCTCTCTTTCAAAATGCAAACTCAATAGCTTTCCACATGGGGAGCAGCATGTTAGTTACTCCCCATGTGGAAAAGCAATGCCGGCTCCCGTAGGACACGGGGAGCCGGCGGGACTGTGGGGGGATTGGGGACCCCCCACAGTCCCCAACCAGAGGCCATGCCCCGGGGGATGGGGTCCCCGGGGCCATAAGTGGCCAGGGAGAGGGGCCACGCAGCCCCCCTTCCCAAATATTTTTTTTTTTTTTTTTTAAAAGGGCAAGGTCGGCCCCGGGGTATGGGGTCCCCGGGGCCTTAAATGGCCTGAGGAGGGGGCCACGCAGCCCCCTCCAAAATAATAAAAAAATCGAGGGCATGCCCCGGGGGATGGGGTCCCCGGGGCCAATACAGGCCGAGGGAAGGGGGCCATGCGGGCCTCTTCCCGTTTTTTTTTTTTATTTAAAAAAAAAAATGCACAGGCCCCGGGGATGGGGTCCCGGGGCCAAAAGTGGCCAAGGGAAGGGGGCCACGCAGCCCCCTCCCATTAAAAAAATTAGAAAAAAACGACCGGCATCGTGCCGGAGGCCCCGCCCTCCCTGCAGTACTCTGCAAACGCGCTCCGGCGCGTTTTAAGAAGGGAAGTAATTCCCCTTGAATACTGGGGGTCCCTGGGGCCAACTAGCCCACCAGGAACCTCCAGTATGCGCCAGAGGCTGCGTTGCAGAGAGGTGTACAGAGGCCACGCCCCTTTTACACCTCTCTGCAACGCAGCTCTGTGGTGCTTTTTAGAAGTACATGGTGGGCTAGTTGGACTCCAGGGACCCTCAGGATTCAAGGGGACTTAATCCCCCAACTTAAAACGCGCCACGGGCGCATTTGCACAGTGGTGAAGGGAGGGGCGGGGCTTCAGGTGACATGTGTGCAAACAGGCCCCGTGGCGCGTTTTAAGATGGGGAATTAAATCCCCTTCAATCCTGAGGGTCCCTGGAGGCCAACTAGCCCAACAGGTACGCCCAGAAAGCGCCACAGAGCAGCATTGCAGAGAGGTGCAAAAGGGGCGTGGCCTCTGAACACCTCTCTGCAACGCAGCTCCCTGGCGCGTACTGGAGGTACAGGGTGGGCTAGTTGGACCCCAGGGACCCTCATGATTCAAGGGGACTTAATCCCCAACTTAAAACGTGCCACGGGGCGCGTTTGCACAGATGTCACCTCAGGCCCCGCCCCCTCCCTTCACCATTGTGCAAATATTCCTCTAAAATCAGCCGATCTACGAATTCCTATTTACTCACCTGTTATCAGGAGAGACCTCAGTGCTGCATCTTTCAGCCCAGTACTGATCCTGAAAAGTAATTTTAACCGTACTTACCAGTAACTTGAATTTCCTTCCATAGGATATCATTGTCTGCTTTTTGCTGAAAAAGTTTCTGTCGATTTTTGAAACATACAAATATTCCTCTAAAATCAACCGAACTACGAATTCCGATTTACTCACCTGTTATCAGGAGAGACCTCAGTGCTGCATCTTTCAGCCCAGTACTGATCCTCAAAAGTAATTTTAACCGTACTTACCAGTAACTTGAATTTCCTTCCATAGGATATCATTGCCTGCTTTTTGCTGAAAAAGTTTCTAAGTGTCGATTTTTGAAACATACAAATATTCCTCTAAAATCAGCCAAAATACGAATTCCGATTTACTCACCTGTTATCAGGAGAGACCTCAGTGCTGCATCTTTCAGCCCAGTACTGATCCTGAAAAGTAATTTTAACCGTACTTACCAGTAACTTATATTTCCTTCCGTAGGAATCCATTGTCTGGTTTTCAGCAGAAAAGTTTCAAAGTGTTGATTTTCACAAACTACAAATATTCCTTAAAAATCGCCTGTATGACTTAAACGCATTCTTTCAACTGTTTACAGGAGATGCACTAGTGCTGGATCCAGGATCCACCACTGAGTAAGAAAAAGTAACGATAACACTACTTACCTGCTAAGGGGCCGATTCCGATCTCGGTCGGAGGCGCACCCAATACTATTCGGTCGGGAAAAAGCCATGCGAAAGCCAGTTTCCCGACCGATCCGTACAGCACACCGAACGAGCAAGTACGATGCGCACAACAGCAAAAATTCCGGCCGAGCCGTACTCACCCAAACCAGGTCCTGTTCTCCGACCGAGGCGAATCCGGAAACGCCGAATCGAGTCGCACGGAAGGGAAAATGCAGCCCCGTCCGGCCGGACAAGTACGATGCGCTTTCCGTACGCGCCGAACCCGTCGCTACGCACGGCACGTCAAAGCATCCGGGAGAGGCGCACATAAGCTCCGAATCGCGCCACAACACGATCCACGGCTACGAGACGAACACAGCACAGACGAGGACGACGCGAAGCGACGAGGACGAAGCGAAGCGACGAGGACGAAGCCAAGCGACGAGGACGACGCGAAGCAACGAGAAGGACGAACGACACGAACCAACCATGAATCCCTTCGTCCCGATCATACCAATATTCTACATCTACTACCGGAACAGGCACGGACGCGTACGGCGCAGAAGGTAAGTCAGACACCAACCACAAAACACATACAACACGTACACGACACATCACACACATACACTGGGAATCTGAATATACTTACACCAGCAACAGCAGCACCATAGGGGCGGGATGCCCATCACCAATGCCACATATGCACACAGGGACCTGAATGCGCGCCACCACCCCAACCCAGGGGGGGCTGGATGCCTACCACTACTACCACCCTTAGAAAGGGGGGCAGGATGCCCACCACTACTACCACCCTCACCCAGGGGGGGCAGGATGCCTACCACTACTACCACCCTCACCCAGGGGGGGCAGGATGCCCACCACTACTACCACCCTTAGCCAGGGGGCTGGATGCCCACCACTACTACCACCCTTAGCCAGGGGGCAGGATGCCTACCACTACTACCACCCTCACCCAGGGGGGCAGGATGCCTACCACTACTACCACCCTTAGCCAGGGGGCAGGATGCCCACCACTACTACCACCCTCACCCAGGGGGCAGGATGCCCACCACTACTACCACCCTCACCCACGGGGGGCAGGATGCCTACCACTACTACCACCCTCACCCAGGGGGCAGGATGCCCACCACTACTACCACCCTCACCCACGGGGGCAGGATGCCTACCACTACTACCACCCTCACCCAGGGGGGCAGGATGCCCACCACTACTACCACCCTTAGCCAGGGGGCAGGATGCCCACCACTACTACCACCCTCACCCAGGGGGGCAGGATGCCCACCACTACTACCACCCTCACCCACGGGGGGCAGGATGCCTACCACTACTACCACCCTCACCCAGGGGGCAGGATGCCCACCACTACTACCACCCTTAGCCAGGGGGCTGGATGCCTACCACTACTACCACCCTTAGCCAGGGGGCAGGATGCCTACCACTACTACCACCCTCACCCAGGGGGGCAGGATGCCCACCACTACTACCACCCTTAGCCAGGGGGCTGGATGCCTACCACTACTACCACCCTTAGCCAGGGGGCAGGATGCCTACCACTACTACCACCCTCACCCAGGGGGGCAGGATGCCTACCACTACTACCACCCTTAGCCAGGGGGCAGGATGCCCACCACTACTACCACCCTCACCCAGGGGGCAGGATGCCTACCACTACTACCACCCTCACCCAGGGGGGCAGGATGCCCACCACTACTACCACCCTCACCCACGGGGGCAGGATGCCCACCACTACTACCACCCTCACCCAGGGGGGCAGGATGCCCACCACTACTACCACCCTTAGCCAGGGGGCTGGATGCCCACCACCACTACCACCCTCACCCAGGGGGGCAGGATGCCCACCACTACTACCACCCTCACCCAGGGGGCAGGATGCCCACCACTACTACCACCCTTAGCCAGGGGGCTGGATGCCTACCACTACTACCACCCTTAGCCAGGGGGCAGGATGCCCACCACTACTACCACCCTCACCCACGGGGGCAGGATGCCTACCACTACTACCACCCTCACCCAGGGGGGCAGGATGCCCACCACTACTACCACCCTTAGCCAGGGGGCAGGATGCCCACCACTACTACCACCCTCACCCAGGGGGGCAGGATGCCCACCACTACTACCACCCTCACCCACGGGGGCAGGATGCCTACCACTACTACCACCCTCACCCAGGGGGCAGGATGCCCACCACTACTACCACCCTCACCCACGGGGGGCAGGATGCCTACCACTACTACCACCCTCACCCAGGGGGGCAGGATGCCCACCACTACTACCACCCTTAGCCAGGGGGCTGGATGCCCACCACCACTACCACCCTCACCCAGGGGGCAGGATGCCCACCACTACTACCACCCTCACCCAGGGGGGCAGGATGCCCACCACTACTACCACCCTTAGCCAGGGGGCTGGATGCCTACCACTACTACCACCCTTAGCCAGGGGGCAGGATGCCTACCACTACTACCACCCTCACCCAGGGGGCAGGATGCCCACCACTACTACCACCCTTAGCCAGGGGGCAGGAAGCCCACCACTACTACCACCCTTAGCCAGGGGGGCTGGATGCCTACCACTACTACCACCCTTAGCCAGGGGGCAGGATGCCCACCACTACTACCACCCTTAGCCAGGGGGCAGGATGCCTACCACTACTACCACCCTCACCCACGGGGGCAGGATGCCTACCACTACTACCACCCTTAGCCAGGGGGCAGGATGCCCACCACTACTACCACCCTCACCCAGGGGGCAGGATGCCTACCACTACTACCACCCTCACCCAGGGGGCAGGATGCCCACCACTACTACCACCCTTAGCCAGGGGGCTGGATGCCTACCACTACTACCACCCTTAGCCAGGGGGCAGGATGCCTACCACTACTACCACCCTCACCCAGGGGGCAGGATGCCCACCACTACTACCACCCTTAGCCAGGGGGCAGGAAGCCTACCACTACTACCACCCTTAGCCAGGGGGCTGGATGCCTACCACTACTACCACCCCCACTCATAGGATGGACAATGCATGACACAACAAGCACTCCACAACCTAGGGAATGCAAGATTAAGACATCCCCCCACCACCATGACAAGCGTGTGAGCAGGCTGTGTCAAATGCCTACAACACCGAACATGACTTTGAACATACAATGTGACCCCCTAGCACATGTGCCACACATATATGTGTGTGGCACCCACAATGCAAGCAGCCCATGACCATTGTGGCAATGGGGCCTAAACCCCCATCATCACAGTGACCAAAAGGCAAGTGTGGGGTCCATAGCTGAAGCACATTTTGACCATTGTGGCAATGGGGTCTAAACCCCCATCATCACAGTGACCAAAAGGCAAGTGTGGGGTCCATAGCTGAAGCACATTTTGACCATTGTGGCAATGGGGTCTAAACCCCCATCATCACAGTGACCAAAAGGTAAGTGTGGGGTCCATAGCTGAAGCACATTTTGACCATTGTGGCAATGGGGTCTACACCCTCATCATCACAGTGACCAAAAGGTAAGTGTGGGGTCCATAGCTGAAGCACATTTTGACCATTGTGGCAATGGGGTCTACACCCTCATCATCACAGTGACCAAAAGGTAATTGTTGACAAAGAAAGAGCTGCAACTGCCAAACTGCATGGATCATTCCTGGTCACAGAACCAAAAACTCATCTGTGGCAAAGTAGTGTATGTGTCCCATTGCAACATAAATTGGGGGAGCCAAATACTGCAGTGCAAATGAAACATTCCTTTGGCCATGTGCAGACAAACAACACCCATGGGGGCTGAGACCGTCAACAGTCATCAATGACACAATGACAGAAGTGACCATCAGAATGCAGAACCACATATTTGCACCAATGGGCACACAAATGCAGATACCCTGTGGAGACAGCAGATGTGAGGTGAACAGATACCATACCATGGCAGCAATGGGACACACAAACCATGATCACTGTGCTGACCGATGACCTAGGAGTCCCAGGGACAGCAGGGGAAACACACCAAACAACATACAGCCAATGGCACACCCAAGATATGCCAATGCAGTGGTGCAGATGCACAAACACAAACAGGCAGACCAACACTGTCATCATACACAGCAGGTGAGGGGTGGGGGTGCCAGTGTCCCCAGGCAACAACACAACACATGAGGAGAGCTGAATACCAATCATACAGATGTGCATACACTGCCACACTAAGCTAACTCATGGATCCAAATCCCCTATGTGGGCAAGCAGGCATTGACAGGTGAGAGGGAGCACAAAACACACATGTCACACAGGCACGTAGGAACAACAACTGACACAGCAAGTCACAGACACACCACAGCACCACCCCCAGGGCCCCCACAATGTGGTGACCCTGGGCTGAATAAAAATACCACTGTGATGACAAAGCTAAATGTCGTTCACACTGTGAACCACAGTCAGGTGTCCTGAGCAACTAACTACCATCACACCTACACAAGCACAAATCAATCAGCATGGCCAGTAAGCCAAGGCCAACATGGAGGCAGGGGACTAGCCGGGCAACAACTCTCATCTGCACACACTCAACACCACACCCCTCGACCACCAACAATGTGCAGCAGTGAAGTACACATGCACTGGTGACATTGCACATGCACCCATGACTATTCCAGGGTGGTGGGTGGGAACCAAGGTGTAGAAACACATCACACATGGACACTCAACAAGACTCCTGAATGTCTGACACACTGCACACTACGCTGTACATGGACATGACGGCAATACCACACCGACCAATGGGATCCCAGCCACAGTCACACACCAATGAAGAAGCCAAGGTCACCCACAAAGAACACACATAGACAACAACCAACATTGCAGCCCGGACCCTAAGGAGTGCCAGCAGTCACACACACAACGTGTCACAATCACTGAAAGATAACACAAACTGGAAATCACATGACAGGGGCAAACAACAAGTGCCAAAGGGAAACCTGACTGTGACCCATCTGCGTCAGCACACAAACTCTGCCCTGACAGCAAACACACCTATGGGTGACACCCTGATGACCAGTAATGTGCCATGCACCCACATCACAGAGAACACAGGGAGAAGACTTTGGGGGAACATAGCTCAAGTCAGCAAGCATCACAAACAGGTACAACACTAGGGATCACAGCATGCGCAGATGAATGAAAGTGAACACACAGACATGCACATACAACACACACCTTGGGCGCAGGCAATGTCACACGTGTACACACTGCCATGAGGGGACTCCACTCCTGTGTGAGGAAAGCTGTGCCATATGTTGCCTCAGTAGGGCCCCATCATGTCAGCTGAGCACTTGGTCACACAATCAACAATTAGCACCAAATGAGGGCTCCCATCACATCAGCCTGGTCATGGATGTGCCAACGGAATCATCAGCACAGATCCAACACACTTGTATAGCAATGTTGCACTGACTACACGAATGAGTCCCTCCCCATTGATGCCCAAACCTGCATGTCCACTGGAGATGGCAACACGGTCAGGGAAGTAGACAAATGCAACGATGGCAGGCACAACAGATGTGCAGGGGTGGAAGCCACAGATATGAAATTGCCAATGTAAGTAGGAAACCCATTGCCAAATACTGAACACATGACACCCTCAGATGCTGCTATTGATGACATGGATACACCACATGATAGGACACATTCCCCCTGGACCACATGGGTTCCTGCACAGTAACACTTCATAATCATGAGACCAGATATCACCATCACTGCAGCAAGGGCATGGTTAGCTGCACCAACAACATGTACATCTGAAGCATGAGCACTAGAGAAAAGAAAGTTGCTTTATTCAGCATATGTGTTGTCTGATAACGACGTCCAGAAGAAATTAGAGCAAAGGCCAATGGCCAGTCCATTGTCAAAGTTCAAACAGGGTGACACTGGCAGATGTCACCCTACGCATGCCTGCACAATACCAGGGACAATCCACTAGGAGGGGCAACCGGGGGCAGGCCAGGCACCGCAGGGACAGGATCAGGGCTCACCAGGGGGAGTCAGGGAAGGGGTGGTGGGTGCTGGAGAGCCACTGACAACTGCAGTGGAGGTGTCTGACATGGTGTGTGCCGGCACAACTGGGGGCATGACACAGATGTCGTGGGTGCCGGCACAACTGCAGTGGACCCTGCAGATGGGGTGGACAGGTCCGCCACTGCAGTGCCCAAGTCAGACAGGGCGGTAGTGGACTCCACTGCAGTGCCTACCTCCAGGGGAGGAGAATGGGGAACAGGCAAGGTGGGTTGGACAGAGGGGGAGGACACCCTCACCACATCAGTGGCACAGACAAGCGCAGCGGGGGTGTGGTGCTGGGAGAGCAAGTGGCAGGGGGAGAAGGCCGGAGCATCTTGGGGATGGTATATCTGTGGGTGGGGGAACCTGGGGCAGGGTGTGGTGGGGGCACCTGTGCAGTGGGGGCCTGAGGGATGGAGGACGGAGACCTTGTGCCTGAGCTGCAGGGCGGTGGCGGGGTCTTGCTCTTAGCACTCCGGGGGACTTGCGGGTGGGGGCCTCAGTCCGTCTGCGCCTGGGGGAGGGTGTCCGGGGGCGAGGGGCACTCTGCTCCGTGTGGGTGGGCTTCCTCTTCCCCCGGGATGCTGGAGCAGCTTCATCGGTGGGGAAGAGGCCGAGGTCACAGAGGAAGAGCTGCTGTGACTTTGGGGTTGCAGGTGAGGCAAGGGAGGGTGCTTTGGAGGGAGAGGGAACTGAGGACTGCGCAGTGCATGTGGATGCGTGTGTGTGTTCCAGGGCCCCATCCCCTGTGAGTCTGGCTTCAGTCCCCTGAATGTGCGTGCGTGTGCGTTTTGTCATTGGCGTGTGTGTCAGTGTGCTGGATGTGTGTGTGCTGGTGTGTGCCTGTGCCAGTGTGTGTGTGCCTGGGATGGGTAAGGTGCTGGGGAGTGTGGATGGAGCAGAGGCAGGAGGGGTGAGGGACCGTTTGAGGAGGGACACTGCTGCCGTCAGGGAGGAGTCCATGGACCTATTGCCCCTCTGTAGGTCAGACATGCCCGATGAGATGCCCTCCATGAACGACACCAGCTGAGTCAACAGCGCCGGTGTGCGCATGGAGGACACTCAGCATGGCTGTCTGCCCTACATGGAGCTGGCGAAGGAGGTACACAGACTCCTCACTCAGGGCAGCAGGGGACACAGGGGCAGGGGGTGCGGTGCCTGGCCCAAAGGAGACACGCTCCCGGACATGGGAGCCTCCACGGACCTGGGGAATGGGAGCCGATGGGAGGGCGGTGGTGGTGCTGGTGGTGGCGGGGACAGCAACACTAGCTGGGGTGTGGTGGCTGCTGACACCCGCCTCCACAAGGGAGTCATCCTCCGAGTTGCTCTGGTCCTCAGCTGAGGTGGATGCTGCTGAGGACTCCTCGGTGTGGCTCCCCTCGCCCTCCGTGCCACTGGGTCCCTCCGACCACTCCTCGGCTGCTGACCCAGTCTGGCTCTCCGGCTCCTCCTGGTCCGTGGAGCTGTCCCCTTCCGTGGCCGTGGATGTATCTGCAAACAATGGGGAAACAGACAGACATCAGTCACCTGCACATAACGCACACACCACTGTGAGCACAGCACATCACAGAGCAAGCCCTGGCATCATTAGTTGTACATTGCTAAAAGTGCACTAATTGAACAGGAGAAGTCAATTGTCAGTCTGATGCCAAGCATGGCACTCACATCCCACATGGCCTTGCACCCATCTGTCTGGTGTCTGTTGGATTGCAACACCCCAGTGTTGACACATGCACCAAGTACACAGTAGTTGGACAGTGCAGAGGACACGGTGTGGACACATCACAGCTCTTGCCACTGAGTCAGTACAGGTTTACGGATGTAAGGGATGCCCAGAGTCAAATAGGAAATGCATGTGATGCATACCAGCGACAGACACCATGATGCACCCATGTCCTGATAGCCAGCGCCACTATGGTGTGCATGTAGCACATGTCACTCCCCTGCAGGATCACCAATCAGTAGACACATGCCATGGCGGAGGCATGACTGCTAAGTCATACATCACTGTCTCAGTGATGTATGACTTTGCAGCCAGACAACAACACTCTGCACTGTGTCACAATAGTAGGTCATGGGGAATGCAAGTCCTGGAGCTGCACAAGTGCACATGTACATCCCCCCACAACACATCCTCTTAACCCTCATCTGTCCAGGTCATACCTATTGGACATATGGGAGACCTGTGACACTACCCTCTGAACCTGAGCCCCTCACACTCTGCTGTGCATGGGGAACAGCTGCCTGAACTTCACATTTACATGCCCCAGTCTGCATGGGCAGCTGATCAGACACCTATGTGTCACACAAGTATCGTCTCCTATGGTCACATCTCCAGTGGCATGCTGAGCCCCTACCAAGAAACTCCACAGCAGTCCTGGCGACTAATCCACAGCACACTGACACAGAGGCAGACACCTGAGGGGTCAAATCACTGTGCACAATGTGTCCTCTGATACACGGGAGTGGGAGTACAGAGTGTATTGTATGGCCTGGAGTAGGCATGACTGTCCAGCCCCACATGAATGAGGGATGAGCCCTGGACTGTAGGCAGCTGGCTAAGTATGTGTGACACACGTCATATACATACTCCTGGGGCCCAAACATTGTTCCCACCCGCAGCATGGGTGTGTGCCAGGTACCCCAGCCACATGTGGTGGATCAGCTCAGCAATTGGACCACAGATCAAAGTAACACGCTGAATACATGTCAGAATACAGGCATTGTGTAAGCAATGGACCCACCCATGATGCCCACCACAGAGTCAGGGAAACAGATGCTGTCTCCCACCTTTAGTCAAGCAAACTGCAAGGACACAGTCCTAAGTGACAGAATTCCCTGCATGTAAGGGCCACACCTGGGTATCAGATGAGGAGTGGGCAGTGCACAATAGAGGGACATGGCTCCTGGACAACATGACTGCTGTACTGTGGCAGTTCAACCTGGCCCGAGGAGGGCACATAGCATGTTAGACAGAGTACACAGTGCAGTCTTTGACTCACCCCCTCCTTGCTGCTCTCTGGCCTTCAGCTGCCCATCCAGGTCTGGAAAGACCACCGCCAGGATCCTGAGCATGTGGGGGTCAGGGTCCGTGTTCCGCCCCTCCTGCGAGGAGGCGACAGCTTCAGCTGGACCCGTGCAATCCTCCGGGTCCAGCCCCGAAGGTCCTGCCACCTCTTTTGGCAGTTGCGGATCCGGCGCTTGTAGACCCCCACGGACCGGACAGCCCGGACGATGTCCTTCCAGATCTCATGCTTCCGATGGGCAGAAGCCTGTCAGGATGACAAAGTGATAAGGCCATTACTACACATGCAACATATCCGTGCATGACACAGTTGCATATACATGTCGCAATCACAGGGGCACATGGTGTACCCAGGCAGTGCACGGCTGCCCATGGACAGTTTTCCAGAAGTCACTACATGGTATCATTGCATGGGGAGTAAAACCCTGTTCAGAAGCACTGTCACTGCACCATACCTGTCCAGTGCAAGTCACTACACACTATGGGGGGTGACAACTACTCAGTGAGCCTGCTAGCCAGTGGTGTGCTGACTCTCAGCCTTGCTAGTCAGACAAAATGCACATTCAGAAAGGCAGTGCACAGAACACTCACCTGCTCCCCTGGTGTCCCATACAGCTTGCTGTACTGTGGAAGTAGGCTGTCCAGCAGGGCCTGGTTCTCTTCAAGGCTGAAGGCTGGGGCTCTCTCCACAGTACGTGCCATTGCAGGGTCCAGAGGGGCAGAGACAGCAGCAGTGCAGTGGCAGATGTCGTCCTGGAGCATGTAGTGCAGGCAAGTGGGCTCTCAGGGGAACATGCAGCAATATATATGTGCTGGAGAGGCAGATACTGTCCCTTGTGTCCAAAGTGATAGGTCCAAGTCGTTTGCATCTTCTGAATCTGGCCAATCCATGGAATAGCAGCACCAAAACACGCCCACAGCATCCTTCAAAATTTCAACTTCATGACATACATGATTTTGCAACATTGTTGTGGGTGACCAACTGATTTTCCAGCAACCGACTCGTTCGAATATTCGAAAACGCGTCCGTTGCCAGGCAAGCCCATTGTCAATGGGTGCGCACCGATCGGTCCATTGAGGTACAACGCGCACAGGGGTACAACGCGTACCCGCACACATTGAATGCAATGGGCCGGCCGGAGGCACCGATCGGTCCATTGCAGTACAACGCGCACAGGGGTACAACGCGTACCCGCACACATTGAATGCAATGGGCCGGCCGGAGGCACCGATCGGTCCATTGCAGTACAACGCGCACAGGGGTACAACGCGTACCCGCACACATTGAATGCAATGGGCCGGCCGGAGGCACCGATCGGTCCATTGCAGTACAACGCGCACAGGGGTACAACGCGTACCCGCACACATTGAAAGCAATGGGCCGGCCGGAGGCACCGATCGGTCCATTGCAGTACAACGCGCACAGGGGTACAACGCGTACCCGCACACATTGAAAGCAATGGGCCGGCCGGAGGCACCGATCGGTCCATTGCTGTTCAACGCGCACAGGGGTACAACGCGTACCCGCACACATTGAAAGCAATGGGCCGGCCGGAGGCACCGATCGGTCCATTGCAGTACAACGCGCACAGGGGTACAACGCGTACCTGCACACATTGAAAGCAATGGGCCGGCCGGAGGCACCGATCGGTCCATTGCTGTTCAACGCGCACAGGGGTACAACGCGTACCCGCACACATTGAAAGCAATGGGCCGGCCGGAGGCACCGATCGGTCCATTGCAGTACAACGCGCACAGGGGTACAACGCGTACCCGCACACATTGAAAGCAATGGGCCGGCCGGAGGCACCGATCGGTCCATTGCAGTACAACGCGCACAGGGGTACAACGCGTACCCGCACACATTGAAAGCAATGGGCCGGCCGGAGGCACCGATCGGTCCATTGCTGTTCAACGCGCACAGGGGTACAACGCGTACCCGCACACATTGAAAGCAATGGGCCGGCCGGAGGCACCGATCGGTCCATTGCAGTACAACGCGCACAGGGGTACAACGCGTACCCGCACACATTGAATGCAATGGGCCGGCCGGAGGCACCGATCGGTCCATTGCAGTACAACGCATCACTGTACATGTGACTGGCATATGTCAGCATGCCTGTCTCAGATGGACATATGCCAGCCACAGATAGCTCCCAGGGAGTGAGGGGCACACCTACATCACGACAGCCTGTCCAAACCTTATCATAAGGCATGTAAGGCTGCATTTCCTATTGTGTGTATGTTGGTGTACATGTTGTCCTGTGGGTGTCACCTGTGGGCAGCCACCCCCAGGCTGTGCACGTGTTCATGGGGACAGGATCCTGGGTGTTACGTGTACGTGACCACTGTGATGTGCAACTGTTCATATCTGTGCATGTGCCATGGTCACATTTCACAGTGGTGTTTGTGTATGTCATGTCACATACCCCGTGAGTCCCATGCGGGACGGTATGTTTGAGCCAGGGTGTCCCAGTGGCACAATAGTGATGGCCCTCCACAGTCTTTGTGCATGTAGTGTTTACAATGTCTCTGATTTCATGTGCACAATGGGAGACAGTCTCCACATCCACGTTGTGTGTGCATGGACTCTGATGTTGTGCGTGTGTGTCACAGACGTCCATGGCTCTCCTGCCATGGCAAGTGTGGCCACTACCTGTGGGGGTCATGTTTGTTTTGTTGTGGTGTACACATGATACTCCAGGTGATGCCAGTGTCCATGTGGCATTACAGGGTCCCTGGGAATGTGCCTGTCGTTGAGCTGTGGTGCCTGGGGCACATCTGTCCTCACATGTCACTGGGGGGTGACTGTGACACAGCATCATGATATCCAATGGGCCAACCTGGGACAAATTGATGCCACCTGTAGGACCGTGTTGACAGATGTTGGCCATGTATGTACCATACATGTCGTTCCGGTACTGCACACTTCATGTAGTTGTGCCTCATGATGATGTATGTTGGGATCTTGAGTGTGTTCAATGCCGCATATGTGGGGTGACTGACGATCTTGCTTACTTCTCCTCTGCACTGCAGGGCTCCTGCTGTCCATCGGCCATTCCCAGACCTGGCAACGATGGTGGAACGGGACAGCATCCGACGGTACCGCTTCACCAGGCAGCTGATTGAGGATTTGGCAGTGCAGTTGTCCCCACATTTGCAGCCTGGCCGGCCGTATCCTACAGCGCTGACCCCCAAGGTGAAGGTGATGGCAGCCCTACACTTCTTTGCCACCGGTACCTTCCAACATACTGTGGCGTCTGCTGGTGGGATGTCACAGACCATGTTCAGCCGTGTGCTCCGCGATGTTTTGGCGGCAATGTTGCTCTTCCTGAACCGGTACATCTATTTCCCTAGACTGCGACGACTCACTGACGTGAAGAGTGACTTTTATGCCCTGGGGAGGATGCCGCATGTCATTGGCTCCATTGATGGGACACATGTGGCTTTGGTACCACCACAGGCCCAGGAGCAGGCCTACAGGAACCGCAAGCACTACCACTCGGTCAATGCACTGGTGGTGTGTCTTGCAGACATGACCATCACACACGTGTGTGCCCGTTTCCCTGGTTCAGCACACGATGCCTTTGTGATGAGGAGTAGTCGCATCCCCAGGTTGATGGCACAGATGCAGAACCAGCGTGCCTGGCTTGTCGGTGTGTACTGACTTTGTGCCATTGTGTGTGATCTGATCTGTAGTATTCCGCCCACTTTTCCAAGTCAGCTGATGTGCACTTGTCTGTCCGTAGGTGACTCGGGATACCCCAACATGCCGTGGTTGCTGACACCCCTCAGGAACCCTGTGACACCTGCCCAGATGCGCTACAATGAGGCACATGGTCGGACCAGGAGAGTGATTGAGCGGACCTTTGGTCTCCTGAAGAGCCGCTTCCGCTGCCTGGACAAGACCGGAGGGTCCCTCCCATATGCCCCTGCGAAAGTGTGCAAGATTATCATCGTCTGCTGCATGCTCCACAACCTGGCAGTGCGGAAGGAGTTGCCTCTCATCCAGGATGACGATGACCAACATCCGCCACCTGTGGAGGATCCTGGCCTGGACCACGATGCCAGTGACGATGATGATGATGATGGTGATGGTGATGTCCGCACACAGCTCATCACCAACTTCTTTAGCTGAATGTGAGTATCCTGAGGTGTCATGTGAATGATGTGAGTTGGCATGATGTGTGGGTGGTGCTCTGGTGCTGTTGGAGTGTGTCCATGGGCTACTTGACAGGATGTGTGTTGCGATGTGTGGTGACAGGTGGGCTGTACTCCCCAACAGTGTTGACATGCTAACTTGGTTCTGGGTGGGTATCTTGTAACATGTATTGTGCATGAGTTTTGCTGTTCTGTCCTGTACTGCATTGCTTTTGACTGTGTGTCATTTCTGTCCTTCACAGGGTACTTTCAGATTCGTTTGGTCAACTGTGTCCACCGACGACGTGATTGCACATCCAGGCTGGTAGCTGTTGTGTCCCTACAGGTGATGTGCGCCACACCCATGGACTTCCTTCTGTCTACAGTTGTTGACTGTGTGCCCGCTACCAGGTGGGGTTACCTTGCATCTGTAGTGGTTACGGCATGTTGCTACTGTGTAATAAACCTGTGCTTCACTTAGTGATGTGCGTTGTCTGTGGTCACACATTTGACTGCCATTTGCTTACTGCACCTGTGGGCTACTTGACTACAACTGGGAATGGGTGTGGTGTCTGTGCATTGCACCGTCTTCCCTGGCAACATCAGTGTAGGCAATGAGTCAGATGGCCTAGGTGTGTATGTGTTGTGTAGCCCTGGTGGTGTGTCTCCCTCATATGTGTCACGTTGCCTGTACTCACATGCCTGTGTTGTCCTTGCTGTTGCAGTTCGCATACACTGTGTAATTTTGCAGTTCATCATCCCCATAACAGCACCCACGTTGGAATCACGACAGAGGCAAGTATGGTGTATTAGTGTGTTTATTGTGATAATAGTGCATAGGATGGATTGTGCTGTACATGAATCTTGCAATCCCAAGTTCCTAGATGAATAGAAAGTCCAGGTAGACAGGATCCCCAGTATCGGGGCCACAGTTGTCTGACACATTGTTCCAACTTGTACTCCCCATGCAATGTGTGGGAGTAGTGTTGCCATCAACAGGGTGAACAGTCTGTGCACAAAGGCGAAAATCCAGAACAGGTTCAGGCTTCCTGGGAGTTGCGCTTGGCCATCAGCCTCTCACTTTCCCCTCCTCGGACGACCCCTCTTCTTGGGGGGGCCCTCAAGTGCAGGCTGCTGCGGTGCAGGGGACTCTCCGCCAGAGTCCTCCTCCCTCCCTGTGGCAGTTGCAGTTTGTTCGGTACCAGATGTTGTTGGCACACAGGGAGGTGTGGACTGGTTGCTGTTCATCTGGCGGAGGCATTGTAAAATGTCCCTGTGCACCGCCGTCATCTCATGTAGTACATCCCACTTGGACTCCACGCGGGTCATGTGGGAGTCCACACGTGACATGTGGGAGTCCACACGTGACATGTGTGACTCCACGTGGGACATGTGGGAGTCCAAGCGGGCATGATGGGCAGCCTGCTGCTGTTTGATGTCTCTGAGGAGCCCCACTACCTGGCTGAGCTCTCCGGTGCTGGACTGGTACGCATCAGCTATGCGTACCAGTTGTGGGTCTTCATGCACACCAGCAACGTCTGCAAGCAGCGACCTCTGTCTCCCACCCCTCCCACCACCCCTGCTGACATGTGCAGTGTGTGCAGTTGCACGCACAGATAACCCTGGTCCACCTTGGGGGTTGGTGGTGGTGGTGGTGTCCATGGCCCCAGGTTGGTCCAGGGTCACTGCGCTGGTGTTGTTCCTTATTCTGTCCATGTCGGCAGGGATGGTATTCGTGGTGACAGTCGTTGGAGGGGTGGGTGCAGGGGTGCAGCTGGTGGACCTGCTGGTGCTGCAGCTGGTGGTCCTGCTGGTGCAGCATGTTGACTTGCACCGGATGTGCCAGGTTGTTCTTCATCGTCCGAGGAGGACAGAGGCTGTACGACGCCAGTGAGCTCGGCATCCTCTTGAGCCTGGGACTGGGACTCCTCAGCGTCTGCTGCTGTGTCCCTATCATCACCTGTTTTTGGGAGACACAAACAATGTATGTCATGTTTCTGCAGGCATCAGTGGTTGACACACCTGACAGTTGTGACTGTGCCTCGGGGTGCGGGCCTGTACATTGTATTGTCCTAAGTCGTCACAGTCAGGGGTTGATATTGGTGTGGCACATTGTCCTGCATTATTTGGGCATTTCTATGTATTCTCTGGGGTGTGAACATGGTCTGCATTGATTGTGTTTGGTTGACAGCCAGACCTCCTTCCCACCCACCCACCCAGCCAGTCAGTTATCCCACCATGGAACGTGCTTGCATTGCAGGGAGTGTAAGTTGTCTCTCAGGATGTCAGTCAGTGGTGCCCTGCTGTTTGTTGGTGCACAGTTGGCAGCAGGGCCTTGTGCTCCCCACAGCAGTAGCCAGTGTCAGCCATCTTGTGAGTCCTTCTCCACTCCCTGTGATGTGAGCATGGTTCAGGGTGGTGTTGATGGGCCAGTTGTGAGGCTGAGCAATGTCTGTGACTACGACTCCCATCATGCTATTGCCTCCACCCCCTTCCCAGCATGCCCATGCTTCCTTCCTTTGACTCTGCTTCCCTGTGGGGTGGGCTGGCTGTGCTGACAGGATGGCTGGGAGTGTTGTCCTGGCAGTTGTTTGGCTAAGAGTCCCAAGAGTGTCCCTGTGCTTCACACAACATAACCCAGGGTGGTGGTGCTTTGTGGGATCTTGTGTTAGGATGGAGGGCATTGCATTCTACCAGGTGGGTACTGTGGAGTTTGTGTTGGGGGGGGTGTGAGGGGAGGTGCTGGTGACTATGGTCAGTGCTGCAAGTCCCCCTTCCCACCCAGCCAGCCAGATATCCCACCATGGAACGTGCTTGCATTGCAGGGAGTGTAAGTTGTCTCTCAGGATGTCAGTCAGTGGTGTCCTGCTGTTTGTTGGTGCACAGTTGGCAGCAGGGCCTTGTGCTCCCCACAGCAGTAGCCAGTGTCAGCCATCTTGTGAGTCCTTCTCCACTCCCTGTGATGTGAGCATGGTTCAGGGTGGTGTTGATGGGCCAGTTGTGAGGCTGAGCAATGTCTGTGACTACGACTCCCATCATGCTATTGCCTCCACCCCCTTCCCAGCATGCCCATGCTTCCTTCCTTTTGACTCTGCTTCCCTGTGGGGTGGGCTGGCTGTGCTGACAGGATGGCTGGGAGTGTTGTCCTGGCAGTTGTTTGGCTAAGAGTCCCAAGAGTGTCCCTGTGCTTCACACAACATAACCCAGGGTGGTGGTGCTTTGTGGGATCTTGTGTTAGGATGGAGGGCATTGCATTCTACCAGGTGGGTACTGTGGAGTTTGTGTTGGGGGGGTGTGAGGGGAGGTGCTGGTGACTATGGTCAGTGCTGCAAGTCCCCCTTCCCACCCAGCCAGCCAGATATCCCACCATGGAACGTGCTTGCATTGCAGGGAGTGTAAGTTGTCTCTCAGGATGTCAGTCAGTGGTGTCCTGCTGTTTGTTGGTGCACAGTTGGCAGCAGGGCCTTGTGCTCCCCACAGCAGTAGCCAGTGTCAGCCATCTTGTGAGTCCTTCTCCACTCCCTGTGATGTGAGCATGGTTCAGGGTGGTGTTGATGGGCCAGTTGTGAGGCTGAGCAATGTCTGTGACTACGACTCCCATCATGCTATTGCCTCCACCCCCTTCCCAGCATGCCCATGCTTCCTTCCTTTTGACTCTGCTTCCCTGTGGGGTGGGCTGGCTGTGCTGACAGGATGGCTGGGAGTGTTGTCCTGGCAGTTGTTTGGCTAAGAGTCCCAAGAGTGTCCCTGTGCTTCACACAACATAACCCAGGGTGGTGGTGCTTTGTGGGATCTTGTGTTAGGATGGAGGGCATTGCATTCTACCAGGTGGGTACTGTGGAGTTTGTGTTGGGGGGGTGTGAGGGGAGGTGCTGGTGACTATGGTCAGTGCTGCAAGTCCCCCTTCCCACCCAGCCAGCCAGATATCCCACCATGGAACGTGCTTGCATTGCAGGGAGTGTAAGTTGTCTCTCAGGATGTCAGTCAGTGGTGTCCTGCTGTTTGTTGGTGCACAGTTGGCAGCAGGGCCTTGTGCTCCTCACAGCAGTAGCCAGTGTCAGCCATCTTGTGAGTCCTTCTCCACTCCCTGTGATGTGCGCATGGTTCATGGTGGTGTTGATGGGACAGTTGTGGGGGGGCAATATGTGTGACTGCGACTCCCATGATGCTATTGGCTACACTGACTTGGCCAGCATACACAGAATTCCTTCCTTTGAGTGGTCTTCACTGTGTGTTGGTGTTGTTGTGGTGGCTACATGTGTGGATGTGTGTGTTAGTTCTATTTGTGCCACTGCCTAGCTGTAGTTGTGGTTGTGTTTGTACATGTGTTGGCACAGTTGGATGTGACTTTTTTGATGGCATGTGTTGTGTTTATCTGACTGACATACACATTTTGGGATGATTCTGTTCTAGTTGCTGTGTAATTGCTATGAGTGCATGGTTTGACTCTCCCCTTGACAGTGATGTGTGTGTTTTGTGGCAGTATATTGTGTACATTTGTTGTGTACTCACCAGGCTCTGGGATGTCCTCTAGTCCATATATGCTCACTGGCGGTAGGATGGCCCGCACCTTCTCCTCCCAGGGCCTGAGGTATATTGGCTTGGCAGGAGGGCCACTGCCGGTGTGTTGGCTGTTGATGTAGTCTTGCTTCAGCAGTTTCCGTACCCTCCTGCGCACGTCATACCACCTGTTCTGGATGTCGGTCTTTGTGCGCCGACATGGTGATTGGGCGTTCACCCTGTTGATGATCCTCTCCCACATCTTGGTTTTCTGCGACATGGGGGTCTGTTGGACCAATGTGCCAAACAGCTGTGGCTCTACCCTGAGGATCTCGTCTACCAGGACTTCCAATTCACAATCTAGGAACTTGTGATTCTTCTTGGGGGCATGGTGATGGGTGGTGATGGTGGGTGATGTGTGTGTTGGTGTGCAGGTGAGGGTGTGTGGGTGTGTGTTGTGCTGGGTGTATGTGAGGTAGGTATTTGTTGGTGTGCTGCTGGTGTGTGGCTTGTGTGAGGGATGAGCTGTGGGTGTGTGGTTGCTTTCTCTTGGGTGCTGGCAGTGGAATGGCATTTGCAAAGGCTCATGGTAGTGATTTGTGTCCTTTATATAGGTGGAGTTGTGGGTGTGTCTTTGTTCTCTGTCCCCACCCCCCCAGTATTTATTGGCTTGGTAATTGCTTGTTTGGGCTTTTTTTGGTTGATTTTTCCTTTGTGCTGTTTGTGTATGTTGGAAACGTTCTTGTGACCGAGTCGGACCCTGCATTGGTCTCGTACGGTGTTTTCCGTTTCGTTCACGCTGTGTTTGTGCAGTTTTGTATGCTGCGTACGCGTCGGTCGCGGTGTATTGTGTTGCTTCGGCTCGGTTTTGTATGCGTGTCGGTCGTACGGCTTGTCCTCCGTCCGACTCGGTCGTGTTTTTCGCGCCTTGCATCGTACTTTGCGGGTTGGAGTTGTTGGGTACGAATCGGTCGGATTTGTTCCGGGTGCGTGTCGGTCGGTTGGATTCGCGTGTTTTTCCGGCCGGATTGCTATTTTCCGAGCGGCTCGGTCGGTCGGCTTGGTTTCCTGACGTGTCGGTCGGATTTATCGCGGCTTGCATCGTACTTGGCGTGTCGGGCGCCACTGGTACGTGTCGGTCGGTAATTTTTCCGGCTCCGAGTCGGTCGGTGCTTTTTCCGGCCCGAATCGGAATCGACCCCTAAGTGAATTTCCTCCCGTAGGATAACATTGGTGATTCTATGTGAAAAAGTTTCTAAGTGTCAACTTTTAAAATACAATAATATTCCTTAAAAATCACTACTGTAACCAAAACGCTTTGACTCAACTGTTTACAGGAGATGTCCCAGGACTGAATCTAGGATCCAGTCCTGTGGTTAGAAAAAGTAATCCATAAAGTAACTAATTGCATTTAGCTAGAAATTCACATTGAGCTCAATGTTGCATTGTGTTTGAAATTGTGTTGCCCATTGCAACAACTGTAACTACTGTACTTAAAAGTCTATTGCCTATTTGCAAAGTATTTAAACTAAAGTAATTCATTCTGATCAAGTATATTTTGTAATGTAATGTATAATGTAATTACAATGTAATTTAAAAAATAAAATATCTAAAAATAAATAGTTAAAAAAATGTAGTAAATCAGTATAAAAAAATAAATATAACAATTAATACATTTAAAAATTGTCATTTACAAAACCTTTGAAATTCACTGAAAAAAACCATAGGTTTCAGACATGTTATAGTTAGGAATTAGCATTTAAAAAACCTTTGAAATTCACTGAAAAAACCATAGGTTTCAGGCTTGTTATAGTTAGGAATTAGCATTTTAAAAACCTTTGAAATTCACTGAAAAAACCATAGGTTTCAGGCCTGTTATAGTTAGGGTTTAGCATTTAAAAACCTTTGAAATTCACTGAAAAAACCATAGGTTTTAGGGAAAGTTATAGTTAGTTGGACATTGCACTCGTACAAAACCCGTGAAATTCCCCGTTATAGTTAGTTCAGCTAACTATAACTCGCGCCCACAATGCACTGCTGATGACGTCACATATTACATCACTCATGACATGGTCAGTGACATCACTGATGACATCACTGATGACATCTCAAATGACATCACTGATGACATCATCCATGTGAGAATTTAATGCATCTTCTCACACCCTAATATAACTTTTGATACACCCACTCTAAATTACAGACTGCCATTCTCAAAACCATACACACTCCAATACCAATCAGTACATACCCACTCACTGATTCTTAGGTCTACACACACACATCTACTCACTCACCCGTACAGTCACTCATACTTACAGTCACTCAGTACAGGACTATCATATGCACTCATACACCTATATAAACACTCACACAACGCAACTCATCCATAGAGGTATTCACACACCTAGTCAGTCATGCAAATAATTAATCACACTCCAATTTACTCACCTATACAGTTATACACACCAGCTCACTTACTCATAAAAATACTAGCACATTCTTACGCTCCTATGCAATCACTGATGCAAGCACACACTCATCCATATAGCCACTCTCACAATCACACACTCTCACTTATAGCCATTTATATACTCCAACACACATATATACTGCCTTTCACATATGTAGTTACTCACACATGTACCACTGAGATATACATTCAATCACTAACACACCCATACACACACTCACCCACCCATACAGTCCATCACAGACGCAGTCTTGAAACCATGCACCCAGTGAATCACCCACTCACACATCTATGCACAGAGTCACACACACCCCACCCACACAAACACTGAGGCACCCATACAGATACTGAGAGAACCAATCCATAACCCATATAGACACTCATTTAGCTAGTCAGAAACCCATGCAGTTGCTTACACAACAACAGACAGACGGATACAGACATTCACACAGTTTAGTCACTCACCCATGCATCCAGTAAGATACGTTTAATCACTCACTTATAGACTCAGTCACGCACCTACTAAATCATCCATTCAGGCGCTTCTACACCCACTCATTCTTCAATACGCCTTTCCCTAAATATATTAAACATATTTAAACTTTACAGAAACACACAGTCACTGGATGATGTCATCAGTGATGTCATCAGTGATGTCATTTGAGATGTCATCAGTGATGTCATCAGTGATGTCACTGACCATGTCATGAGTGATGTAATATGTGACGTCATCAGCAGTGCATTGCGGGGCGCGAGTTATAGTTACCTGAACTAAGTATAACGGGGAATTTCACGGGTTTTGTACGAGTGCAATGTCCAACTAACTATAACTGTCCCTAAAACCTTATGGTTTTTTCAGTGAATATATATATATATATATGTATATGTATATATATATATATATGTTACCACGGCAGGGACAATCCAGGTCCCCGAAATAAGGAAGGCACTCACGGGAATTCCAAATGAATAAAGGTTTATTGTGCAGACCCTCCCCCGCACCAACAGACGCGTTTCAGCGTTGCCGCCTTCCTCGATGTCGGTGAGTGCAATCAAAACACACCATTTTAAAGTGCTCAGTGTGACATGAAAAATTCATCCATAAACAGCGAAGATGGCCTAACCAGATCTCATTACAACCAGTATCGGTTATCACAACAGCGGCCATCTTAAAGTGTTCCTCTGAAATATATAATGTTGTACTAGGCAAATCTATATACAGTGTATAAAATAAATGTGAAAATGAAAATAAATATAAAACGGCAGGTTGCATAATCCGAAAAGAAGAGGGAAAATTACGTTTTAAATTAATTTACTCAATATTGAGTTTCACCCCCTTCCAATCATATAAAAATCATTAATACATAATTAACTTAGTCACATTCTATCAGCGTCCTGCCTGTAAACTAAAGCCCTGAATGGGCATTGCCGACTTGTGGTAACAGAATACATTGGAGGCACCCCTGCAGGTCAAGTAGAAATAATTAATAAATATTTTGCTTTTCAACATTTAATCCCGACCTGCTTATTAAATAAAGCCCTGAATGGGCGGCACCGACTTAGTGTCACAGAGATGATAAAAAGCACGATGTAAAGAACACTGACAAGCTACTCAAAAATCATAACCTGTTTTCTGCTTATTAAACACTCTTTAAGCATGTAGAAATCAGTCCCAGTGGGACCAAAGTTCTTCAGTGGTGTTCAAACCTATTGGTGCCATAGTATTAAGTTCTATAATGTATTTTGACTCCATTTTCCGCAGGTTTCTCACCCTGTCACCTCCTCTTTCATGTTTGGGGACCTGATCTATACAAAAGAATTTTACTAGATCACGGTTACTGTTGTGGGCAATCTCGAAGTGGCGTGCCACTGGGTAGGTAGGGACTTTTTTCGAGATTGCGCGCATGTGCTCCAAAATGCGTTTTTTTGCTGGGTGGATGGTACTACCCACATACCTTTTTCGGGCAAGGGCACTCCAAACAGTTTACCGTAAATTCGGAATTACAGTTAAGCAATAGATTAATCATTTTCTGATTTTGAGGTCCACTATTGGAAGTACTGTAGCTGTTAGTTTTCTGACTATATCTACATGCTTTGCATTTCATACACGGGAAAAACCCTGTAACACTGTCTTGTCGACGAGGTGATGTATTAAAATGACTGAACACCAAGTGGTCATTGATGGATTTACAGCGTTTATGCGTAATAAGAGGTTGGGCAGGGAGTACATTTTTAAGGATAGAGTCTGTTTGAAGGACATGCCAATTCTTTTTAAAGATGTGTGTTATTTCCGGTGTTTTGGAGTTGTAGCGTGTAATCATTCTAGCGGGTTTCATATCAGTGCTTCGGCTATTCTTATGATGTAACTTAGGTACCAGTAACTCTGGTCTCGGAAGAGTATCAGCCCTCGTTTCAGCGGTTTTAAGGGTCTGTAAAGAATAGCCCCTTGTTCTGAATCTCCTGAATGCTTCTGTCTTAGCAATAGTATATTCCTGTTCTGTCGTGCAGTTACGTTTCAACCGTAAGAGCTCCCCATACGGGATGTTATTAGTCATGATCCTAGGGTGAAAACTCCTTGCGTGCAAGACGGAATTTCCCGCTGTAGGTTTGCGATACAGACGGGTTAGGATCTTCCCGTCCGCCACATATACTTCCAGGTCTAAATAGACCACACTGGTATTGCTGATATGCCCACTGAATTTCAGATTGAGATCATTGGTATTGAGAAAAGCCACATATTCCTCAGCCGAGGTGCGGCTGCCTCGCCACACGATGAACAAGTCATCTATGTAGTGGGCCCACAATATGACATTCTCTAACCTATGATGTGGTGTATCCTTCCAGGCCACGTGCTTCTCCCACCAGCCAACGAAGAGATTCGCATAACTGGGAGCGAAGCACGTGCCCATCGCAGTCCCTCGTTGTTGTATGTATAGCTGACTTGAAAAAATAAAAATATTATTTTCCAATCAAAACTGTACCATTTCCAACAGCATGGTGTTATGTCGTTGGAATCTCAAAGTGCGTTTATCCCAAAAACATTTTACTGCCTGTATACCCTGTTGATGGTTGATAAATGTGTATAAACTTGTTATATCCAGGGTTATAAGCAGCATGTCCTCCTCCCACATAATCCCCTCTATTAACCTGAGGAAATCCTGTTTATCTTGGATGTATGAGTTAAGACTCTTGACCCATGGCGCTAGAAAAAAGTCAATGTAAGTAGAACAATTCTCTAGAAGGCTGTTAATAGATGCCACTATGGGTCGGCCAGGTGGTTTCTTTTCGTCCTTGTGGACTTTTGGAAGATGGTAAAAGTCGGGAGAACAGGATACTCACATAACAAAAAATTGTATTCATCAGGATCTAGCATTCCTTCACTTCTCCAGGATGCCAGTAACTGATGAAATGTGGATATACAATTTACATAGACTGCTCTATTCACAGGTAAGTAGCATGCTGTATCTTTTAATTGATTCATGGCCTATTCAACATAGTGATCTTTAGCAAACACCACAATGTTTCCCCCCTTGTCTGAGGGCTTGATCACTATCGAGTCATCGTTCTTCAAAGACTGGATTGCTCGCCACTGTGTACGGGGGATGTTGTATTGAAGACTGTCCGATCCTCTATTGGCCTCCAAATGTTTGAGGTCTGCTATGACAGCATCGTTAAAAACATCAATAGCATCATAAGGTGTTTGTGGCACAGTTCTCAATTTGTTCTTAAATCCACTTTTGCCACCGGACTGTGTTATCCCTGCTGCTTCCAGGCAGATATCATGATCCCCATCCGGGGAATCTTCCAGTGACTGCAAGACAGCAAGCGTTTGCAAATCATTAACACTGAGCACGTCATTGCTTGCTAGACCTGTATTCTCCCTGTTGTGTCCAATAGGGGTAGGGTGCAGGAGATGTACTTTCTGCAGTTTCAACTTGCGAATGTACTTAAATAAATCGATTCTGGCTTCAACATAGTTGAACTCTGCTGTCGGACAGAACAAGAGTCCCAATTCTAGTACTTTGATCTCATCTTCATTGAGTACCCTTTCCGACAAATTAATGATGGTTTTGGCCTCTACCACCTGCCCCTCTTCCCCCTGCTGCGTGTGACTCTGGGTGATGGCATTTCGGCTCCTGCCTTTCTGCCCCCGTCTTGTTTTGCGTTTCTTTTTTTATCTGGCGGGTGCGTTCTTGGCATTGGTCTTTGGCGGTTCTCTCTGATAAGACGATACTCCTGGAAAGAAGTCGGCTCTGCCCCTCTTTGTCCATCTTCAGCGCCAGTGGATTGCTCCCCTTCAGATGTTTCCACCTCAGACTCATAAGTGTCTCGAGTTGCTGGCACCCTGGATTTAAATTGGCTTAATTTCTTGCTAGGCAGATCGTATTTACGTGCGAATGTCAGTACTCGCCCTGAGGTGTAATCGTCCTCATCACGTTGAAACTTCGTTTGTTTTCTTCGTCGTATCCCACTTTCGTAGTCTTTCAGCCTTTCCATCATCACAGTCTTTAAATCCTCGCTTTGCTTTGAGTCTTTATCCTTTTTAATCATATCCCCCAGATTCTTAATCTCTTTCAGCAATTTGGTCCTGTCACTCCAAGTATATCTTATTAAAATCCTCACCATGCCCCTCTCAGATTCCGCTGTATGCATGTATATATATATATATATAGATATATATATCCAAACCAAACTCCTTTACTGTGTTGTTGCAGGGAGTCGAGCACACACGGGGTTTCAGGTTTAAAGTTGCACTTTAATCATTCTTTCAGCATGGCGGCATGACGCGTTTCGTTTTACAAACTTCCTCAGATGCCGCAGATTAACACTGTTTCTTCCGCCCACCTTTTAACACACCGATGCTCCTCTACGATTGGTTGAGGCATCGTGGGCACATTTGCATAGGGAAAAACTCGAACTCGACAATGCAAGTCTGTGTGGCGCAGACATCTTTCGTAAGTACTAGCCCCAGTGGGCGGTGTCTGCTCCTTCCCCATGTATGCTATCGATCTTTCACTGGGCGGTGTGCAGCACCCCGATCCCTCACCTCACCGCAGAAAATCCTGAATTTGAGCCTGTCGGCACCGCCTAAGTAAGCGGCAACCTCCCTCGAAGTCGCAGTCCATCAATGATGGCAAGGCAGAATTTCCAGGTATGCGGGGTTCCAGCATTTCTAAAAAGTTTTTAGAGTCACCACAGTTCACCACCAACTCCGCCGGATCACTTTTGAGGTGGGTGCTCCTTACGGTGCTGGTGGGTGCACCAAACATCCAAACCATATATATATATATGGAAGGCCTGTGGGAGGCATGTTTTACTTTGTCACACTTGTGTGGCACAATAAGTGCTGCAATCCACGAGGGACACTTTATCTTACAGGCCCTGCGTACTCCAGGAACCATATACTGGGGACTTACAGGTAAGTTAACTTATGCCAATTGGGTATAAGCCACTTAAACACACACTTTTAAGTGTCAGAGCACTGGCACTGGGATCTGGTTAGCAGGCCCCAGCCCACTCTCAGAGTAAAAAAACCGCAGCATCAGTCCAAAGATTTGGGGGTAATCATGCAAAAATAGGTATTTTCTTATAGTCAGTTTTTCTTCTGAATCTTCCATAGACCTAGGAGTGTTCTGATGAGAGGTTCTGAGGGGGTCATTCTTATACCCAGTTCCAGCCTGTGGGCGGGGGGGGGGTGCCCTTCTTTGTCTATCCTTCCCCTTTCCTGAGTTTGGCTCCAATCTGTCTAGGGGGACAAAGGCAGGCCGGTGGGAGCTGCATTTGTCAGTGGTAGAGCAAGTAGCCTTAGAAGTCAGGAAGGGGATGGGCAAAGCACTTAGGCTACCCTTTGAAGCTCAGGAAGAGGCTTGGTACAACCCCCAGGGCATCCTGCTCAGGAGAGAAACACCCTACCCCACACCCAGGGTAATTTTGTCCCCAAGTCTGGAACGAATATACAGCACACCACAGGAGGCCATTCACAGTCATGTAGCGCTGGGCATTGGCAGAAAGGCACATTTGGTTTAGGCAGAAAAATGCCAACTTTCTAAAAGTGGCATTTTCAGAATAGCAAATTAAAATCTGACTTTGCCATTAAAGAGGATTTTAAATTGCAATTCAAATGAGTGAATGAAGTATTTCTCTATCTGCTCCCAAACTGATGTTATCACTTACTAAGTGTAGTAAGGTAATCCAGTGTTAGTCTATGCACGAGATAGCTTTGCTACAGTGAAAATCAACTTTGGGAGTTTTTCACTGCCAGGACATGTAAAACTTATGCACATGTCCTACTTTTTAAATATCATGCACCCTGCCCTGTGAACTTTTACGGCCTGCCTTAGGGGTGACTTATAAGTATTAGAAAGGAAGGTTTAGGCCTAGCAATATGTTTATTTTTCCAGGTTGAAATGGCAGTTTTAAACTGCACCATAGGCTGCAGTGGCAGGCCTGAGGCATGTTTTACAGGGCTGCTTTAGTGGGTGGCACAATGAGTGCTGCAGCCCACTTGTAGCATTTGGCCCTGGGTACATGTAGTACCATATACTAGTGACCCTTAATTAAATTAAATTAACCAATCAGCTGTAACCAATGTAACTATGTTTAAAAGGATGAGCGCAAACACCTTATCACTGGTTAGCAGCATTAATGTGATCAGAACCTAAAAACCAATAAAAACGGCTTCAGCAAAAGAAGGCAGACAATCTGGGTGACCTTGCAGACAGGGGCAGGTTCACCAGACATGTAATAGCTCAAGCAATGTTTTGTTTTCAGGGACCATATGTCAGTGTTGTAGTGTATACACTTATAAGGTTTGTGATATACTTCTCATGTGTGTGCCTTTTACCTTTTGTCTGTACATCACCACATTCTCCTATGTCTCTGTTTATCCTGTATATTTAATGTTAGTGTAGAGCCTAAGGTCTTAATGAGCTTCTCAGCTAGAGGGATGGGTCAGGGAACCAAGGGCCAAATGTACTATCCCCTTTAAAAAACCAGGGTTATACAAAATGTGTACAGAATGGTTTGCGAACCGGGATTCATTTGCAATGTGACATATCCAATTGTAGGTCATATCGCAAATTGCCTTTTTGCAGGGTGTCACAAGAGGTTCTGGCTAATGAATATAATTTAGGCTGCTTTCATTTTGCGTCCCCCTATGAATGGCTGCAAATGCAAGGATGGTGGCCTGCAAGGGACAGCAGACCACCATCACTTCTTCCACCTTCCCAAACAGGATTTTTTTTTTTTAAAGTATCTCATGCTGTTAAAGAGATAAGTGCCTTTTTTTTAAGTTCCCAGTTTCAAAACACATCAGGGGTGACACTGTCTGCTGTCCCCAAAAGCCATCCAACAAGGTTCCAAATGGGAAGCTGTCCCATTGTACAGAGATCCCTTATTGAATTAGTTATCACCCAGCTTTAGAGCTTTTAAGTTTTCAATGGTTTGCAATGGTCATTTACAAACCATTGGTATATTCCTTCCCAACTTACAGAGAGGAGTGGAAATCCTCTTTCATGCGTCTCATGTTTCTAATGCAGATACTGTAGCAAAAAAACTTTTATGTATCTTAAAGATTTTTTCTAATTAGAAAGGGCTCTTTTTGTACATTGCAGTTTTGCAGTTGCAAAGCCTGATTCGGATATGTCTTGACCATTAAAACCTTTTGGCTCCAAGCGTGCAATACCTCCCAGTGAAGCATTAATCTTACATGTAAAACAGGGACAGGAGGCTTCACTAGCATCAAGGACTCTCAAATAAATACATGCAGAGGAAGATTTTTTGTTGTGTACTGCTGCTAGTATCTGATTTAGTTTCAAATGAGATGGGCTTGTTGCTATCACCTTCTTTAGTGCTCTTTAGCTGCAAATATTTCAATACTATGAAAAGTGTATGTTTTACTTCAGCTGGGTTATATTTGTTTATTTTCTGCTTGAGTTTTCGTTCAAAATCAACAAAATGCCCTTTATATATTAGATAAATCTATTAATGATTTAAACCCTCACTTAACATCTTTTATTACAAAATTCAAAAAGAGAGTGACAAACAAAATTTTTCAATTATTCATTACGTAAAAATATAGAGAAAAGTGCAATTTAAATACAAATATCCTATACATGTCCCTATAGTACATGTTTAAGGTATTTGTATTTTAATTGCACTTTTTTCTATATTTAAATTAAAGTAATGAATTATTGAAAAATTGCATCTTCCTTCTATAAAATGTTAACACAAAACATATAGACACAATTAAAAACCGCACAACAAAGGAAGCAAGCCCAAGAGCCAAAGGATAGAACGTGGAGGAAATCAAACCCTCTTGATGTTTCAAAATGAGGATAAAATGTCTTCCTTTTTCCCAATTCACTACTGCACTATAGAGCTCATTCTCTGGTGACATTTCGGTCCCCTTTTGCCATTTTTAGAGATCTCATCAGGACTTGATGAACATCCAACAGTTATAGTGTACTACAATAAAATAACATTTCACAAAATATTCTACGTTGTACAAAGTCTCCTCTCCCAAAAACAATATATCATTAATACTACAGGTTAACACTCTGCCATATGTGATTTTTTTTTGTTTCAAATCTGCTCATTGAAAACAACACACAAGTGAAGCCTATGTAGCCCCACCAAAAAGACATAAAAAGAACATCATCACACAATTTGGATGTCAGAGCATTTCAAATAAAACGGAAATAAAGGAGTCAGTACATTCTCACCCTAGCCCACACTGCAAAGGAAGGGAGAAGAAGTAAATCAGGAAGAAAAACAATATGCTACTGGCCCTGTTACGGTTACAAGGCTTCTCTCACAGTTCGGAAAAGACACAGGGAAGGCATCAGACATTGCTGAGGTCTTGTGGAGGCTTTCCCAACCAACATCATTTGGTGATTTATATAAAGCAACCTGTAGGATAGCCTGCTCACCTGGTTCATACACTAGACAAACTAATATTCCAAATTGAGCGACATCAGGGGCACATAGCTCACATTAAACAATAGGAAAGAAGAAAGAAGAAGAAAAAGGAAAGAAAGAAGAGAGGATCAAACCGCTCAACCAAGTGAGGGAGCATGGGAAGTTGCATTAAGAATAACCTGTGGTTGGAGGGGGTCAGAGGTCCTGGCGTAAAGGGAAAGGTGAGGCCTCTTCTACGAAGGTGTCGGTTCAGGGTAATCTTGCAGATGGCCCCTCACATAAGGTTCAAGGGAGTCATCAAACAGCTGCAGGGATCGTAGCCTCGGGGGACCAATCGAGAGTGCTCCATACTAGAAAGGTGTTGTATTAGGGGCTGCCAGACACGGGTGAATTTGGCCTCCACGTGGTTGATACGTGCAGTGAGTAATTCAAGGGCTAGAACGTGCCACAAACGGAGGAACCAAGTGGCCACTGGGGGGGGTGGGGTTTCTTCCAAAATAAAGCTATGGATAGCCTGGCTGCACCCAGCATCTGTAGTATCAACCGCCATTCTGCATATTTCATGGCCGTCGTTGTCGGGGGTCTAATGCCTAGTATGGTGACCATCGGGGAGGAGGGGATAGGGAAACCCATTACATCCTTTATATGACTGAGGATCTCTTTCCAAAACATTTCAAGGCTCGGGCAGGACCACCAAATATGTAGAAAGTCCCCTCTGTCAGCCTGACATCTCCAACAAGTCGGGGGGAAACTTTGTAGCATCTGGTGAAGTCGGACCGGGGTAAAGTACCAACGCGACATAAGCTTGTACGCTGATTCGCGCTGCGGTATGCTATGATATATTTTCGGGATATCCTGCCATACCCGGGCCCAACATTCTGGAGCTATGTCTTCCCCTAAGTCAGTATTCCATTCATTTTGGTAAGTATGAGGCAGGGGCTGATGTGAGTGTTGCAAGACTGTGTAAGTGCAAGATATCAATCCCCTCGATCCAGCAAATTGACGCACTAGAGTTTCAAAGTCTGTGAGTTTTCTAGTGGCTCCTTGGGCATAGGCCTGAGCGAGCAACCAATGTCGTAACTGATAGTATTGCATCCGAGCCCCCTCCGTAAGGTGGAAGGATCGTTTGCATTGATCAAAATAGAGGAATTTGTCGCCTTGAAACAAGTCTTGGATGACACTGCATTCACCATCAGACCACGCGCCAAATGCCCGAGGTTGCAATGCGGGGGGGAACATGGGATTACGCACAATAGGGGTGTTAGGGGAAGGGAAAGTAGTCAGACCACGAGAAACCGCCAACTTATCCCAAATCTCCAGAACAGTTTTAGTAGGGGTAGCAATGTAGGCACTACGGGGTCGAACTCCACGAGAGAGCCAAGCCAGATCCCACAAGGGCCTACAGGAAACCGCCCGTTCCATATGGAACCAATGTTTCTCACTCTCACGGACCACCCATTCTGAAATATACCGAAGATGACAGGCTCAATAGTATTCCAGAAGATTAGGGCACGCGAGCCCACCTCGGTCCCGAGGCAACATCAGGATCTTATTAGAAAAACGCAGGCGCGACCGCCCCCATATGAAAGAGGTGAAGTCACGTTGGAGCGAAAGAATGTCAGCCTGAGGTATCGGGGTGGGAAGAGATTGGAATAAATACAAAATCTTCGGAAGAAGTGATATTTTTATAGTATTAATACGTCCCAGCCATGCAAGAGGGAGACCTTTCCATCTACATAATTCCTCTTGTATCGCCCCCCTAAATCTAGGCCAGTTAGTCGATGTCCAAGAGGAAAGCAAGGGGGTTAAGTCTAATCCTAGGTATCTGATCGACTTGTCTGTCCACTGGAGAGGAAGTAAACCTTCTAGGTCCCGAACTTCCGAGGCCGGTAGGGTGAGGTTGAGCGCATGAGATTTAGCTAGATTAATTCGGAATCCCGACGATATCTTGAAAGATCGTAAAAGTGTGGCTAACGCTAGAAGAGAGGAGGAAGGGGAGGAAAGAGAAAGCAGCAGGTCGTCTGCGAAAAGGGAAACCTTGTGATCATATCCCCCAAAAGGAATACCCCGGATTTCAGAATTACATCTAATAGCAATAGCAAGGGGTTCCACCACGAGGGCAAATAACAGAGGGGACAGAGTCTGGTACGGCGACAAATCGGGATGGAAGCGGTGAGGCATCCATTAAACCAGATGCGGGTAGTAGGATGCGTGTAAGAGGCCATCAATCTAGAGATCATTATCGGGCCCAGACCCACCCTCCGCAGAACTTCCCGAAGAAAGCGCCAGTCCACCCGATCGAAGGCTTTCTCAGCATCAAGGGACAACAGACAAGTCGGTATATCCCTGATCTATGCCTTTTCCACTATATGGGCGATTCAGCGAATGTTGTCCACTCCCTGCCGTTGGTGGATAAACCCGACCTGATCAGAGTCAATCAGACCCGGAAGGGTGAGTTCCAGCCTGTTTGCCAGAATCTTAGTGTAGATCTTAGCGTCTGTGTTTAAGAGAGCTATAGGGCGATACGAGTGAGGGAAAGAGTGGTCTTTTCTGGGTTTTGGCCCAATAACAATCTCTGCTTCCGCCATGGTCGGAGTAAGGCCTGAAGCCTCCGTAAAACTGTTAAAAAGGTGTAATAAATGTTCTCGCAGTTGCAGGTAAAAGACCCGATAAAAGGCTACAGGCAGGCCATCAGGTCCCGGAGTTTTCCCCACTGGGAGCTGTTTCAGAGCTTTCGCTATTTCCTCCTGCAAGATGGGTTCCTCCATCAGACCCTTATGATGGGCACTAATAGTATCCCAAGGGCAAGAGTCCAAAAACTCATGAGGGCCGGGAGCGTCAGCGTATAGTGCCCCATAAAAATCAGAGAGAACCATAGACTTATCAGATTCTGAGATAGCCCATGCACCATCCGGGCGCTTGAGTTTGGCCATATGCGCCCTCGTGTTCCGAGCCCGAAGACATCGTGCAAGACATGTCCCCTCCTTGTCCCCACCCACATAACATTTCTGTTTAAGGGCAAGCAGCAGTCTCTCCGCGTTATTAGTGCGATGTAAACGTAGTTGACCCCGTGTCTCTGCAAGTAGACGTTTATTGCGAAGGGATGGTTGAAGGTGATCCCGTCGTTCTAATGTTTTAATGTCCGCGGCGAGTGTATTCTCTACAAGACGGGATTCACTGGTTCTCGCAATTGAAATAGTAGAGATAACCCCACAGATGGTAGCCTTAAAAGCATCCCACCTAGTGGCTTCAGAAGTGTCCGTGAGGTCATTCACCATAAAAAAGGCCTTGATCTCCTTACGGATGTCAGCTATGTCAACAGGGTCTCGTAGAACCTTGTGCAGGAGCCTCCACCTGGGGATGGCCTCCGCATGAGGCCTAGGGGATTGTAAAGATATCAATAAATGCGCAAGATCTGACAAAGAGATATCAGAGATCTCAGGAGTGGTGAGCGTGTTTAGTAATGGTAAAGAAAGAAAGAAAGTAATAGTCGATACGGGAGTATGAACGATGTACGTGGGAGTAAAATGACTAGTCTTTAGAGTCCGGGTGTAAGTATCTCCATGTGTCTATTAGTCCCAGGTCTGTGATAGCATTTTTTAAAATGGCCAACATTGCTCCAGTATTGTGGAGGGCTGGCGCCGTGTGATCCCATTCCGGGTTCCAGACCAAGTTAAAATCCCCCCCAAGAATAATCAGTGTGGTGACTGAGTGAAGGAGATCATGAAGGCGGGAGCGTAAGTATGTATCCTGGTTCTGATTTGGGGCATAAATGTTCACGAGGGCCAGGGATCCCCTACCCCAGGGTATTTGGAGCTTTAAAAACCTCCCACTCTCGTCTTTTGTAGCCCTAGCACTTTGGGCACCCCATCCGGCTTTAAGGAAAACAGCCACACCACCCGTTTTAGAAGGGGCACAAGCCCAGAATTGTCGGGGATACTTGGGGTGAGTCATGAGACGAGTGTCAGAGGAGAGGAGGTGGGTCTCTTGAAGAAATATGATGTCGGGATCCTGCTGAAGTAGGTACCGCCAAACTTGGCGCCTTTTATTGGGAGAGTTGAGCTCCTTTACGTTCAAAGAGAGAAACTTCACAGGATCAGTCAGATCCATTCTGAATGGTCCGTTCGCCCATAGCAACATCTCGGCCAACATGGCGGCCTCAGTAGCCTCCCTATACTCACTCCGTAGTGCAGCAGTAGACTCCAGAACTGCTCCAATACCCCCATATTTGCTAGATATCTCCCAGGGTTTCCCAAAGGCTTAAGAACGCCACAAGCCAGTCCCCATCCCTCCATTAGCAGCGCAGCAGGGAAAGGAGAAAGAAAGAATAGAAAAAGAAGGAAAACAAAGAACACCAAAGTACATGGCCAACTGAGCCAATCATTGTCAGAGTCCCTGAGGAACAGCCCAAAGTCCAAAGGACTGGCCAATCTGGAAGAGTCACTTTCCAAGAGGACCCAGTAAGAGAAGGGGGGGTGGCCAGCACAGGATATCTTGTGGGCCTCCGCATCCAACCGCCTGTAATCGTGCAAGATCAGCAGTAAAACCCTCCCACCACCGGGGCGCCGCCGATGCCACCGGTGACGGCTCAAGGAGTGTCATTGCCCAGGGGACTTTCCCAGTAGCGAGTGCATTCCTGGAGATGGACTGGTAGTACCATCATGTGACGCCCTTCGACCAAATACCAGCTGATCAAAGTTATTTAGGGGAGAAGATCCAATTGGAGCGACCAAAGTCCTGATAGCACAGGCGGTAGCGAGACACCAAGAGAAGAAGCGAGATATGGTCACATTATTCCGTGTGGGCCAGCGAGCGAGACAGCGGAGAGGAGTCACTCAAGGCCCTGATGTGGCTAATAATTTCCTGTTTGGCCTGAGAAAAGTCTCGCTCCTGAAGACGTCGTCTGTGTTTAGGTGGTCCGACCGTGGACCAATCTGGGCGTAGGGGCCCTCCGGGACGTTCCCGGGGAATAGGGAGGTCTGCATCTTCTGGTTCAATTGGGAGTTGTAAGAGCTTTTTTGCTTCCGTCAGCGATCGGAGAGCTCGCAGCTTTCCTTCCCAGGTGACCAACAGAGCAAAGGGATGGCCCCATTGATATTTGATATTAAGATCTCGGAGCTTATTTGTGACTACTTTAAATTCCTTTCGCCTTTTCAGAGTTGCTGGGGCCAAGTCTTAGAAAATCTGGATCGATAGACCGTTGTAAGAAATGTCCTTGGCCCCCTGAGTCTTTCTCAAGATAGCCTCCGTGTCTGCAAAGAAGTGTACTCTTGTGAGGATGTCTGGGATGAAATCAGGTCTATTGCGAGGACCCTGCACACGATGAGCTCTGTCCAGCAGAGGGGGCGACTCCTCTTCTCCCTCTCGGATCGCATGTAGGAGGTCAGCCACATAGGCCATGATGTCTTTGCCCTCCGCTCCCAGTAGGACACCTCTAATACGTAGGTTATTTCACCTGCAGTGATTTTCCAAGTCCTCTTGCTTCAACTGCAGGCTGATGTTTTGGTCCTCGAGCTCCGCCATTCTTTTCCACAAGCTCTCGTGGTCCTCTGATCTAGCATCCATCGTGCATTCGAGGTCGTCCACCCTTTCGCCTATCTCCGTGACCTCACTCCGGATGTCTTGAAGGCCAGCTTTGTAATCCTGTCTGAGGGAGCCAATTTCGTCTTTGACTTCTTGGAGGAAGGACACGATGAAGGCCTGTGTAATCGGCACTCCCAGCCTGCTTGGTCTGGGGCAGACGCCGAAGGTGTGGGGGCGTCCTGCGACTGCGTGCTAGTTTTAGACCATAGAGAGGTTACCGGATTAACTCTGGACGAGGCCGAGTCCGGGTCCTTGATGGCTTTGTTCTTGGGGGGCATGGCTGGAGTCTGGGGGATATTAATGTAACAACTATGTGAACAGAGTATTTCCACAGAGGACCGGGCAAACGTGACAGGTCCACCCCCGCCAGGGATAGAGAGTCAGCAGGGGGGATACAGGGGGAGCCCTAAAACAGGCCCCACTCCCTCAAGCTCCACCCAAGGGAGATCCCCCCTTGTTCAGTACCATCAGTCAATGTAGACTGTCTGGGAGCCCAACGGGTAGAGTAAAGGAGTCTCTTCAGAGCGCCACTGTAGCCGCAGGCTTTCCACACTGTCCCTGTGTCCACAAGGAGCTGGCGCGGGGTGTAAATGACAAAAGGGGGACTCCAGAGGAGCATTAGCAAACACTCTCTACCCCCAGCAAAGTTTCTGGTCCAAGATGTCAAGAGGGGTAAGCACTCACTGCACGGATCAATCTGCAGCACCCATAAGGCACGGAACTGTTGTGACACCAAAAGTCCATCAATCCTCCAAGTAAGCCCCAGAGCCTCTAGTAGTTGCAAGTAGCTCTGGCTGTTGGCGAAGCTTATTATAATTGTCCTCTGACCACCTCAGGACTCAGTTCAGGTCAAAATACAAAAACGGGGCCCAGAGAGTGGTAGGAGGAGAGTTCGCCAAGCCCCATGCGAGCCCCCAGAGCAAACTCCCAGAAGACAAAGAGGCAACTCCACCAGGAGGCTGTTCTGTACACTGTTCGCCTCCAGCTGCTGGTGCAACAGTCCCAATCTTTCCACACCACTCACGGCCTCCAGTCTGCAGGGTGACAGAGAGTCCGAGGCCACCAGAACTTCCCCCAGGGCTCATCCACCAGTGTGATTAGGCTAGTTCTCACTTGCCCCCAGTGTCAAGCTTGCAGCGTGGCAAAGGTGGCGCTCAAAGGCCCCCGGTCAAGAGCCCCACAGGCAGTTCACACAGAGCTGGGGAAATACGGCGTAGTGCTGCCCTCCAAAATGGCGCCGGAAGGACTGCCAGGATATCTGGTCCCAAAGCCGACAATTGCTTAGCCCCGGGAGGTCCCCACGCCCGACTCAGCAGAGTCTCCTATATCAGGCTCGCACGGGGACCCACCTCACCTCTCTCGCGGCGTCCACGGTGAATCGAGTCCGCGTAGCACAGCCGATGCAAGGAGCACCGTCATTGAAAGCCCGCCGTTCTTCAGGGCTCGACTGGGCGCCCCGCTGCTCCGAGTTCTCCCACCGGTCAGGGCACTTTGAACGGGGCCTCCCCCACTGCCGCTCCAGCCGCTGTGGTCCCTAGGTCGAGAGACGCCGCCCAGCGAGGTCCGCACTGCGAGGAGGCTCACCCAAGATGGCGGCCACCAATCTCCGGCGAGCAGTAGGCTTGGAATACCGGATCGTCGAGCTAGGTAGGAGACCCCACGGGCAACTGGGAGCAGCCTCGGTCCTTCAGCAGCAATGTGGGGCCCAAGACACCAGGCAGGAGCCCCGGCGGCCGGTGTAGGCAGCTTTAGTCAAGCGCCATGGAGCGGAGACCCAGGCAAACACGTCTCACTCCATGCATGACTTAGCCATGCCCCCCCATATCTGATTTTAATTAAATGTATCACAATCCACTAATGTTTCACATGATGATAATGTAAATTGCACATATATTTAAGTGGGCTTTCATCACCTCCTCTTCATATTTTCTTTTAAACCTGCAACATTTCCTACTTCAAATGTTGCATTAAATCGACAGTATCTCTTCGACCAGTGCTACAATTTTAAATGTAGCAATACTTAAGATGTCATAAACCACATTGATTCCCAGTGGATCAAGATTACATCCATAAACATTTCACAGTGTTCATAAACATGAATTTATAAGGTAATACTACATAGTAATGCAAATTTTTAATGCCTATTATTGCACATGTGTGAGACGGCACTGGAGGGAACTCGCTACTTACCGGTCCCTTCGGGTCAGCACGATCAATACCCTTGTCATCCCTGGAAACGGACTCGGAGACACAAAACCCATAGCGCGAGGTCCAAGAGGGCAGTCCCATCCACCTGTCATGTTTCCCCACAGGAAGGACGCGACAGAGATCGCACGGCGGAAGGGGGAGGAGCCGACCCTGGAAGAGGTCGCCCTCTGAATGTGAAAAGGGCCGAGTATCCGGAGGAAGGGGGTGTGACCAGAGAGGATGAGGAGGGGCTTGGAGAACGGCGTATGAAGAAACCAGGAAGCGACATCGGAGGTGAAGACGGGACAACCTCTCCGGAAGATGACGAGCGGTGGAGCGAGGAGTGGTGGTGTCCGCTGGAGGATGCTGGAGAGCGGCCGCAACTCAGGAGAGTTGCGGCGGAGGCGGTGAGTGTTTCCGGCCCGGGAGAGGAGAGGGAAGGCACTGTGGGTGGCAGGAGGGATACGGAGCTCGGGGGCCAGACTCACAACCTTAACTCGCCTGCAGCACGGCATTACGAATCCAAGACACCCCCCCTTTTCACTTTTCCGATATCCCGGCACGTAGTCCATGAAAAAGGGACACGATCAGGTCCAACTGAGACTGGAGGTTCTCCCGTTAGGTTTCCTGTGTCCCCTGCTCATACTAATGTGTTTTTTTTTCTTCTTTATTACCTTTTATTTTTTTTCTATCAAATTTTGACACAAGACGGGTGTGGTGACGGGTATGTAAATAGCCCCAACCCCACTGACTTACAGTAACTGACGGCATCCTTTTTTTTCCCCCTATATGAGCCTCCGGGGAAAAACACACTATACTGAAGAACAGGACAAGGAGCCGGTGAACGCCCACCTGACCAGGGAGAAGAAGGACCGTGGGAGTGGTGAAGAGGAAGACCCCACCGTGATCCCTAAACCCCAGAGACCTGGCAATAAAACACGTATCATTGCTCATTATATACAGCCTCCGCATCTTTTTGTCCGGCCCGCTCTCCCACAAGTGGTGTCAGAAGTGGGATCTGCCGGAGACATGGAGGCCGCAATCGCTAAGATGGCTGAGAACCAGGAACACCTGGGAAAGGTGATGGAACGCTTTCTGACCGTGGTAGAAGAGGATCGAGGCAAGCACTCACCGGACAGAGCCAAACCCACGGAGCAGCCACGGATAAAATCACTGAAGCCATCGGACAGCAGAGGGGACCTGCTACTCTGCCCTCTGTGGTATTGCAGAGATATGTTAGCGGTGAAGATCCGGACTATTTTTTTAATAACTTCGAGAGAATGGCCTTGGCAGCAGCCTGGCCAGTGGATAAATGGGGACAGTATTTGGGCCCTTTATTGTCCGGTGACTTACAAGCAGCTTATCAAGCCGCAACGGTACAGGGGGTGACTCCCTACGCTGAGATAAAACAATGCATCATGGAGCGACTGGGGATAGATGATGAGACGTATAGGATAAAACTGCACCAAATAAAGGAGGGCCCGCAAGAAACGCCAAGGGCGCTCTACTTCCGGGTTAAAGACATGACCGACCGTTGGTTAAAACCCACCAGCACTACCAAGGAGGGGATTATGGCCAAAATCTATCTTGAACAATATTTATCCTCCCTCCATCCACCTATCCAGAGGTGGGTCAGACAGCATGCGCATCTCACCCTGGAAACCGCTGTCGAAATTGCCAGCGCATACAGCAGGGCCCAGGAAATACAAAAAGGCCGTGACGACCCAACATGGAAAGCAGGAACCAGTGGGGCCCACCGACCGCCCCGACCCCCAGTTGCACGAAAACCCGAACCTGTCACCATCACTCCAGGTCCTCCCTTGTTTAGACCTCCCCCTGCTGGACCACAATGCTTCACTTGTGGAGGGATGGGACATATAGCCAGGTTTTGTCCCTAAAAAGAGCAACCGATAGAGGTCGAAATGGTACAGAACTATTACTGTTCCCCTCCCGATGAACGACCCCCTCCATATCATTGCCGAGTGTCTGTGAATGGACAACCTGTTACAGCCCTGGCAGATACCGGATGTCTACAGAGCGTTATAAGACCCCAAGATCTGGAACATGGGATCGGGCCCATTGAGGGAACAGTGACTATCTAATGTGTCCATGGGGACAAGAAACAGTACCCCACCACCCGAGTACATATCAAACACCAAAGCGACCCTGGCTCCTCTCTGAAGGTGGGTCTCATCCCTTGACTGCCTGAGAAGGTCATCCTCGGGAGCGACTACCCGAATCTCTCACGTCTGATCAAGGAAACGCCGCCAAGAGCGGAAGAGTGGTGGAAGGCGGCCCCCTTCTCCAGGGACGAAGACCATGACTGGCCCAACTCCAAACCCAGAAAAAGCAGGAAGCAAAGGAGAACCGAAAAAAGGAAATCCTTCCCGGCCTTACCTGTCTTACCAGATGAGAATCCTTGGGAGATAGACAGAAACTTTCACGCTGCCCAAAGGGAGGACCCTGTCCTACGAGAGGCCTGGGAGAAGGCCCTAGAGAATGAAGATTCCCTTCAAGTAGTTCCCTACTTCTTTGTCAAAAATGGGTTATTGCATAGAAAGGGAAGTCCCACACAAAAACCCCAACTGTTGGTCCCGGGGCCATTTCGAGAAAAGGTCCTGTATCTAGCTCATAGCCACCTCTTGGGGGGACACTTTAGCAATGAGAAAACAGAGAAACAGATTACGGAAAACTTTTACTGGCCGGGCATCTATCAACAGGTAAAAACATATTGTAGGGAGTGCCCCGTATGCCAGAAAAACAGCCGATACAAGCCTCCCTGTGCCCCCTTGTATCCTCTTCCTGTTATTGAAGTACCCTTCTGCAGGGTGGGAATGGACATCATAGGTCCTTTATTGCCTTCTCGAAGTGGGTGTCGCTACGTACTGGTCATAGTTGACTATGCCACCCGTTTGCCTGAGGCGATTGCCCTACGCCGCCCAGATTCCACTAACATAGCCAAAGCCATGGTAACCGTCAATTTCAAGTGTAGGGTTCCCGAAAGAGGTCTTAACAGATCAAGGGACCCCGTTTGTGTCCAAACTAATGAGACAAATCTGCCTACAGCTGGGTATCAAACAGATACGAACCGCAGCATACCATCCACAAACCGACGGTTTAGTGGAACGATATAATGCCACCATTAAAACCACTCTCAAGAAGCTGCTCGCCCTAGAATCCAGAAAATGGGAAGATATGCTACCCTTGGCATTATTCTCCATCAGGTGCAAGGTGCAGAAGAGCACGGGGTACTCCCCCTTCGAGTTGCTATACGGCCACCAACCTCGGTCCCTGTTAGATATGGCACATGAGGCATGGGAAAACGAGCCACACAACACCAAACCCCTGATAGAGTATGCATCAAATCTCAAAACCCACTTAGGTCAAATACGGATCATAGTCCGAAATAATATGGAAGAGGCACAGGCGGCCCAAAAGGCACAGTATGATAAAAAGACAAAAGAGAGATCCTTCAATGTAGGTGATCCAGTGTTACTCATGATGGCCTCCTCTGACCACAAACTACTGGGACAGTGGCAGGGTCCTTATACCGTAACGGAGAAAGTGACACCAGTAACCTACCGCATTGAAACGGATACGACTAAAGGCACTTCCCAGAGCTATCACATTAATTTATTTAAAAAATGGGAGGGACCCCTACCCGCATTAGTGGGCATAACCAGAGAACAAGCCCCTTTGTCTGAACAGTGTATTGACACAGAACTGCCTTATGGGCCCAGGCAGGAGCTAAGGGAGGTTCTTCATCCCCTTCGAGAAATCTTCTCTTTGTCTCCAGGTAAAACCTCTCTTGTGGCACACGCCATTAAGACCCCTCCAGGAAAGCGAGTATGCCTTAGACCATATCGGATACCTGAGGCGCGCCGACTTACTATTAGAAAGTAAGTACAACAGATGTTGCAAACGGGTATCATTGAACCATCAGTGAGCGAATGGAGTTCGCCCATCGTCCTAGTGCCGAAGCCTGATGGGTCGGTGCGCTTTTGCATCGATTTTCGTGAAGTGAACAAAATATCCGAATTCGATACTTATCCCCTCCCACGGGTGGATGAAATGATCGAGAGGATAGGCAGGGCCAAATACATCAGCACCCTTGATCTCTGTAAAGGGTATTGGTAAATCCCACTGAGAGAACAAGACAAAGAGAAGACTGCTTTCTCCACCCTGGATGGGTTATACCAATTCACGGTGTTACCCTTCGGGTTGCATGGGGCTCCGGCCACCTTTCAAGGAGCCACGAATCTGATTTTACAACCTCATGAGAGGTATGCCGGGGCCTATATAGATGATATCGTCATCTATAGTGAAACCTGGGAACAACACTTGACACATCTATACAAAGTGATTCAGGCTTTGGGACATCACGGACTGAAAATCAACCCTGCCAAAAGCCATCTAGCAGCCGAGACTGTCCGGTATCTGGGATATTTGTTGGGTGAGGGTGTGATCAGACCACAAAACAATAAGCTCGTAGCCATTTCTCAGATCCCTTTTCCCAAGACAAAAAAAGACCTCAGCGCTTTTTTGGGTATGCTCGGATACTACCGACGGTTCATTCCCAACTTTTCCCAGACAGCAGCCCCCTTAACAGACCTGCTTCAGAAATCCGCAAAAGCAACCTCCTCCTGAAGTAGTCCAGGCCTTCGAGACCCTAAAAACATCCCTCACATCAGACACTGTCTTAGCCAGCCCCGATTATTCCCTTCCTTTTATTCTACAGACCGACGCATCAGACCAGGGACTGGGGGCAGTGTTGTCTCAGAAAACACACCAGGGGGAAGAAAGGCCCATACTTTTCATCAGTCGTAAACTATTCCCTCGAGAACGTAACTCTGCTGTCGTGGAGAAAGAAGCCCTCGCCATCAAGTGGGCGATTGACTCTCTAAGGTATTATTTAGAAGGGAGGAACTTCACATTATACACGGACCATGCCCCTCTAGAATGGTTAGCCCGTAATAAAGGCAACAACGAAAGGGTCCTGCGATGGTTCCTGTCCTTACAGCCATACAGGTTCCAGACCAAGCACAGGAAAGGGACTGATCAGGTGAATGCGGACTATTTATCGCGGTACCCTCATGGACAGGACACTACTAGAAGGACAGCAAGGGAAATGGGATGTGAGACGGCGCTGGAGGGAACTCGCTCCTTACCGGTCCCTTCGGGTCAGCATGATCAATACCCTTGTCATCCCTGGAAACGGACTCAGAGACACAAAACCCATAGCGCGAAGTCCGAGAGGGCAGTCCCATCCACCTGTCATGTTTCCCCACAGGAAGGACGCGACAGAGATCGCACGGCGGAAGGCGGAGGAGCCGACCCCGGAAGAGGTCGCCATCTGAATGTGAAAAGGGCCGAGTATCCGGAGGAAGGGGGTGTGACCAGAGAGGACGAGGAGGCGAGTGGAGAACGGCGTACGAAGAAACCAGGAAGCGACATCGGAGGTGAAGACGGGACAACCTCTCCGGAAGACGACGAGCGGTGGAGCGAGGAGTGGTGGTGTCCGCCGGAGGATGCTGGAGAGCGGCTGCAACTCAGGAGAGTTGCGGCGGAGCCGGTGAGTGTTTCCGGCCCGGGAGAGGAGAGAGAAGGCACTGTGGGTGGCAGGAGGGATACGGAGCTCGGGGGGCCAGACTCACAACCTTGGCGCACCTGCAGCACGGCACTACAAATCCAAGACACCCCCCCCTTTTCACTTTTCCGACATCCCGACACATAGTCCATCAAAAAGGGACACGATCAGGGCCAACTGAGACTGGAGGTTCTCCCGTTAGGTTTCCTGTGTCCCCTGCTCATACTAATGTGTTTTTTTTTCTTCTTTATTACCTTTTATTTTTTTCTATCTAATTTTGACACAAGACGGGTGTGGTGACGGGTATGTAAATAGCCCCAACCCCACTGACTTACAGTAACTTACGGCATCCTTTTTTTTCCCCCTATATGAGCCTCCGGGGAAAAACACACAATACTGAAGAACAGGACAAGGAGCCGGTGAACCCCTACCTGACCAGGGAGAAGAAGGACCGTGGGAGTGGTAAAGAGGAAGACCCCACCATGATCCCTAAACCCCAGAGACCTGGCAATAAAACACGTATCATGGCTCATTATATACAGCCTCCGCATCTGTTTGTCCGGCCCGCTCTCCCACAACATGTTTACATTTTATTCAGCTTAATCCGTGCACTAAGAAAATCTCCCCACACCTTAGAACAGTAGACAAGAGATTCCTCATAATTGCATATACATATTAAAGTGCAGATGCATCTCATAATCATTGAAATCTTGATGTTAATAATACAAAACAGCTGGCAACCAGCAACGAGCCATCATTCAAAATAACTTACAAAATTGAAGAAAAAGACAAAGAAAAAACGAGGGGGAGAAAAAGAGAAACAACCTAACCACTTCTCACGAAACCGCACAAGAGGAAACATCCGCTCAGGATTATTCCCATACCTTATCGCATCTAAGAAAATACCTTCCACAGAATGCACGTTCATAATAACGTCACAACCTTTCACTGCAAATCACTCCTCAAATAGAGTAAACCTGCTCTACAAGAAAAAACAAGCATTTGCAATGCAATAGGTCTCGCATTTACGACAGTATCTTAAATACAACACCTATTGCATTACAAATGCTAGTTTGAATAAATGCCCATGCGGCGCATTAACTTTACAGGTAGGAGATCTGGTGAAATGTTTTTTTTCTTTAAAGCAACAGGTAACCTGCAGCCTGCCAGGGAGTGTCCCTGAACAGGCTGTGCCAAGTCCTTATTCTCTGGCTTGGTGTGTCCCACAGACAGAGAAAACAAATGGGGCAGGTGCCTGGAAGCCATCAATAACACCCTAGTTCAGGTGATGTGAACTGCATACCACTTACACTGCAGGAATGTGGCAGATATGTACTCTGAGGGGAACACAACATACGATGGATTGAGGTTTTCTTGTCATTTAACGGAAGGCTGGAAAGATCAGACAGACACTGACGACAGGAGGGATATTAGGACCCCACTAACAGGGTATTAATAATGAGAAGGTCGTTATTGAGAGGGAAGCGCAAGGAGAGAAGACATGCCGCTAGGTTTCTTTTTAGTACAGGGCTTCTCTCGACCTGCTGCCCTCTGCTGTAGGGTGTCGAAGGAAAGGCAAACCCTGCTTAACCTACAGTGGGAAACCTGCCACAGCTTACCCCTTTAGCTGGGAGTGTCACGTGTTGCCATCTAGACACAAGACCCTTTACCCTATAACTTATTACATGCAGTAGTCATGTATTTTAGGTTTTCCTGTGTTACGATAGTTTACTTATTTGTACTGTCTCCCAGTGCTTTGTTATAGCATTATATGTATATGAAACAGCCCACTTCTGTTGTACCCTATACGGGTAAAAATCTCGTCACACTTTTTCATGTATAAATTCTCACGAAAATCATGGGAAAGCAGAAATCTCTTCACAAGGCTGTGCTATTCGGTTGACGAGCACAGGAGCACCTGAAAACTGCTACATTTTGGGATCTTGATTTTTTTTCCCTTTACCGATTTGTGTTTTGGCTGTTGATCCATACATCCCCCAGAATTTGAGTTTAGCCCCGAGTTTTAGCTGTACTGACGTGAGACAACAACACATTAGGAAACTCTTGTGCCGCCTTTGAAACGCTGGATGATTTATTTTTTTCATTTTTAAATAGTCCTAAATTGACCCAAGGGCATTAGAGCGCTTTACGAGAACCAGATAACATTACACATTTTTAGGCACCGGGAGTTTCCGTGATTCGCCAGAGCACAGGATGCTGAGCAGAGGGCGGGACTCGAACCCGCGTCCCCATTTCAAGCCGGCAGCTATTGCTGTTAGGCCACATCACCTCCCTGGGTGATGATGACGCTGTGAGAGCTCAACTAAGGCCTGCAAAGTATCTAGCCTCTCCGACACTCCTATGGGCATCTCCAATGTTACTTTAAATCCCAGATTCTTTACAGAAGTGCAAAATCCTAATGTATGCACTGGTTAATACAACGGAAAGCCAAAGAACTAAGAGTGCTGAATCAATGCCAGATTTTCAGGACAACTACCCCATTTCATTATTTGTCATTAAAGCTCAGTGTATGTATATTTTTCTAACGGGAATTTCATTGAAAATGTGGAAAATATTCAGCCCTTCTGGACCCTCGGTGGACACCTTTTATATGACACATTTGCAGATAAATATATATATTTTTTTAAAGCATAAATCAGTTGACTTAAAATGAAAAACTCTTTGGTCAAAAGTGGAGTACCTGAATTGCATTTGTTTACTTTATGCACTGCCTTCTCTCCAGTTAGCTGACCTCAACGATCAATATAACTTGAAAAAGTTTCCCAACTGTCACCTGGGCGAGCAGGGACTCGTCCGTGCCAATCCCTTTCCACGGAGCACGGCAGGGTTAACTGCAGTCATCAAAGGGTGCTCGTTCTCCCTTCCCTTGACTTAAATACGTTCTTAATATATTCGTGGGTCATGTCAGGAGAGGATTTATTTGGGGTGGGGCTAACCTATGATGGCAGTGATGTCCGCTTTAGTTATTATGAGATTACACAGTGATTGCAGCAGCAAAACACGTTTTAATTGGTGGCCACATTTTGTATATTTGTAGGACTTCTTTTTTGGATTGGTTGAAAGACAGGTGCGGTCTCGAACAGAGAGATGGGTGGCCCTTTTCATTAAAGGCAAACGTGCATAGAGAAAACCGGTTTTACAATCTTAGCATGTTCCACCATGGCTTTTAGGCTCTGGTTAGCATTTATTTTGTATTTTGTAGAAAGCGAGTTGATTGATTCAGTAAACAAATAGTTGATGCAAAAGTCTCAAAAGCTGAAACTCGAACCCTTCGATGACTAGATTGCAGCCCCCCCTCCCAAGTGGATAATCGCACTCGCCATATAAAAGTATGCTGCCACAAACACAAACGGGTTTCCCAATAACAAAGGCAAGCAGGAGTGGATGCCTGCTTGTGCCCCGGGGGGACCGTATAGTGCGTATTGATCCTGGAGCACTGTAGTCGGTCCCTGCTTGTGCCCCAGGGGCACTAGAAGGAGCACGCTACGTGTGAGCAATGCCGAAAGGCAGGGAAGCTGGAAATTGAAAGGCAGCTGTGCGCAAAGAATTTGTGCGCGTTGCTGCTCCTACCGGGCAATAAATAGCCAGCGTGCTTGAAAGTCTCCAATTACAAAGGAAGACTACAGCTTGCAAAACAGATGGCACTGAAACAGATGGCACTGAAAGAAGTGCAAGCAGAGTGAAATAACACTGTAGTTAGGCGCCGCTGTATCGGGACTACACGGAAGTTAGGAAATCACCAACAGCCAACAGGAAAGGAGATACCAACAACACTAACACAACTGAGCCAATAGCAAGCAAAAAGACAAATAACATTAAATTTAACCCAACATACAGATTACTTTAGGTCTCACTGAGACAGCGCATGCAGCGCATGCGCTGCCAAGGCGAGACCTAAAAAAGAAACAACACCTACAACCATCTAGGTACACATATATCCCAGTATGACAACATATTTGCATAGACTGAAAACAAGCCTAAAAATCACCCACATCAGAAGGTTTAAGCAAAGCTAAATTCCTTTGTCAGTACGGAGCCGCACTCTGTAGTTTTTCACAAAGATGGGATTCCGACTTCCCTCTGTTGACCCGTCGGTTTCTACAAACAACAAAAATAACTAAAAATAAAGTCTTACTAATGAAATGTTATGCCCCATGGTGATCATTATAAAGCCCCTTGCATTCTCACCTTGGCTTCAGAACTGCCAGCAACAGCATGTTCACCGCAATTACTGCTCGAAAAGTTTTTAAAAAGCGTGTCTCAACGAGGCTCACAATTTAAACCAAGAGCTAACCCACCAGAAACCGGTCTTCCCAACTGGCCACACCTGGAATCACTTGCCACGGACAAAAGATTTTCGCCAAGCCTACTTACCCTACCTCAGGGTTGAGAAAAACATCATCATCCCCAACAGAGTAACTGCTCCATATACACCTTCAGGGAAAACCAAATTTCGAAAAAATACTCCATATATTTTACCAAAGCCATTCTTTCGAAAACCTAATCTTTATTAACACGACTCAGCATCCTTCGTCAACCAAATAAACAGCTGAAAACATTAATATGTAGTATTACCTTATAAATCCATGTTTATGAACACTGTGAAATACTTATGGATGTAATCTTGATCCACTGGAACGTAGTTGAGCTTATGGACACCTAAATTATTGCTACATTTAAAACTGTGACACTGGTCACAAAGATATTGTGATGTAGGAAATGTTGCAGGTTTAAAGGAAATAAGGAAGAGGAGGTGATGAAAGCCCGTTTAAGTATATGTGGCATTTATGTTATTATTATGTGAAACATTAGCGGGTTGTGATATATTTAATTAAAACAAGATACGTCAGAGTGTTTACCTGTAGTATCAACAATGTATTGGTTTTGAGAGAGACTTTGTAGAGGGAAGATTCATTTGTGAAATTGCTTTTTATTGTAGTCCCTATAACTGTTGGACCTTCATCAAGTCCTGGGAGGGTCTCTAAAAATGGCTAACAGGGGACCAAAACACCAGTAGAGTATGAGCTCTATAGGATAGTACTGATTTGGGATGAAGGAAGTCATTGGATCCTCATTTTTAAACATCAAGAGAACTTGTCTTCCTCCACATTCTATCTTTTGGCCCTTGGGCTTGCTTTCTTTGTTGTGTGGTTTTTAATTATGTCTACATGTTTTGTGTTTAAGTTTTGTAGAAGGAAGGTGTGATGGAGTTTGATCACTCCACCCAAAGAGGACATATACAGGGTATTTGTAAGTTAATTGCATTTTTTCTATATACTAATTAACATAATAAATAATTGAAATATGTTGTTTGACACTTGCCTTTTGAATTTTTGAAATTTGAACAAGTCAATTAATGATTCAAGTCAGTAATAGGGTTTTTTAATGTACAAGGGAAATTTTATTGATTTTTTAATTATTTTCTGGGTTTCCCCAGTCTCTTGCGAATTTAGTCAGGGTACACCCCATTTGTGTTGTATATTCTGAGTTCTCATTCAGTCCTTTGTTGTCCTTGCTGCTTGTATAGTTTTTCAAACATTTCATAAATGTATGGGCTCCTTTTCCTAGCAAATGCTTTTATCTGGTCTCACTTTCCCTGGTTCCTTCCGCTTGCTCGCAGGAATCAGGAGCTGCCATTTGCCTGGCAGTTTCCCCAGTTTTTGTCTGGGTCACATCCACTCTGTGCATCTTTGTGAGCATGCTTTACTGTTGGTAGTGGGTGCTTGGCTACAGTGGATGTGATCTCCCTCTATACCTGCATTAAACATGAACTATGGCTAAGGGCATGCAGGCATTTTTACAGGGACAGACCAATAGCATTATATGACCACACCATGGTTCTCCTTGAGATGCTACAGTTTTGTCTGGAGCATAGCTATTTTTTTGTTTGGGAACCAATGGTACAAGCAGCTGACTGGGACTGTCATGGGCAGCTGCTTCGCGCCCAGTTATGCTTGCATGTTTATGGGTTGGTGGGAGTCTGAAAACATCTGGTCGGAAGAATTTGAGGAGTACACACAACATCTGGTATTGTGGACACGTAATATAAATGATATTTTTCTGATCTGGGATGGCCCACAAAGGGAGCTGGATAAATTCCTGGGTAAGACATCAGAGAATGATCTTAATCTCAAGTTCACTAGTAAAACCAATGGTAACAAGATAGAATTCCTAGATTTTCTGGTGGAAGTGCAGGATGAGACCATTCAGACTAGACTATACAGAAAGACTACAGCAGGGAACAGTATCCTACATGCCCACAGCCAACACCTATCTAAACTCAAATTGAGTATCCCGCACGGAGAGCTCCTGAGAGGCAAAAGAAACTGCAGTACACCAGAAGCATGCGCCACCGAAGAAAGAAAGATGGTGGAGAGATTCCTTTTGAGAGGATATACACACAAGGTTGTTGAAACAGCCAGATTGAAAGTGAGTAAAACAAACAGGAATAGTCTTCTGAAACCTAAAATACAGAGAGTTAAGAATCAGACTGTACGTCTGATTACAACTTACAACTCCAACTCTGCAGCAGTCTAAACCATAGTAAAAAGATTGGCACTTAGTTAGATTGGACCCAACGATAGGGAAGATGGTTAGTACTAGTCCACACATTACATATCGCAGATGCAATTCACTCAAGGACATTCTAGTACACACTTTTGATGAGCCAGGGTGCACACAAGGTAGTTTAAGGCTGAGGGAACTTCCGGGTTTTCACAAGTGTGGGAAATGCAAAGCATGTATTCACAGTGCCAATGTGAAAATGGTGTCTTTACCCAGTGGTAAGAAACATAACATCAGACAATTCATCAATTGAAACAGTGATTTTGTAGTGTATGTTTTGATTTGTGTCTGTGGCTTGCGATATGTTGGCAGCACAATCTTTCCTGTGAAGAAAAGGATTTTGGAACATCTCAGGTCTATCAGGAACAATGATGTGACGTATCCTATGGCTAGACATTGTAATTTGATGCATGGCTCTAACACTACTGAAGTTCTCAAGATCTCTTACTTTGGTGTTGACAGGGTTCCGGCTAAAGTGAGCTGTGGAGAAAGAGAACGAGCTCTGCGAAGACTAGACTCCCAGTATATTTTTCGTCTCAACAGTAAACGTCCCGGTGTCCTCAATCAGGATGAGGAGCTTCATGTGCATTTGGGCTGAGACGTCAATTGGCTCCTGCCTTTGAACCCATCTGTAATATCCACCTTCTCTCCTCTCACTCCTTTGTTTTTCAACAGGAGTTTCTCCCCCCTCCCCGTCTCTCTAAGTTTATATATTATATATTATACTTTTCAGAATCAGGCATATAATTGTTCCGGTTCCTTGTGAGAATTTGGTCATGACTGTTCTGTTGAACTCCCCCGGAGTAAAGCCCATTCGGTGTTGATCCCTTCACATCTTAGCAGTTTTTCTGCTTACAAGTCCATAGTACGCACGTGATAGTCATTTCAGGTGCTGCTGTTTAGAAGTGAGTCCTTGGAGAGCAGTTTACTGGGGGTCGGTTGATCCTTGTTATTTCGTTTCCTTTCTTGGCATGCTCAAATGCACTGTAGCTGTTGGTCACTTGACCAGATTGATTTCTAATTTCTGATTTCCAATTTGTACATTTATTTTGAATTTTGAAAATCGGCATTTAGAGCAGTCAGCTCGGGACTGAGACTGTATGAGTCATATGACTTCTACACATGAAATTAATATGGGCTTTGCACAGTTTGCACCATAAACTGTAATGTTTGTAATTTTCAGATGCATTTATTTCCCTTTTTTATATATTATAATTTCTCACAAAATTTATTGTTGTTTTTTAGTCTGTCTTCTGGACTGACATACATGCAGGAAATGTATTGCTGAAGTCTTTTCATTATGTTTATGCACTATGTTCACTGTGCTTTCTAAGGTAAATAGGGCACAATATTACACTGTTGGTCTGCTTTGATGAAGACCAGAGTGGTCGAAACGCGTCAGTTTGAATAAAATAACTACAGGATTTACCCTAGAGTGCGGGCTTTCTTGTGAGCGCAGCAGCACAAACAAAGTGCTTCATATATATATATATCTATCTATCTATATATATATTCACTGAAAAAAACCATAGGTTTCAGACACGTTATAGTTAGAAATTAGCATTTAAAAACCTTTGAAATTCACTGAAAAAACCATAGGTTTTAGGGACAGTTATAGTTAGTTGGACATTTCACTCGTACAAAACCATAGAAATTCCCCGTTATAGTTAGTTCAGCTAACTATAACTCGCGCCCCGTAATGCACTGCTGAAGACGTCACATATTACATCACTCATGACATGGTCAGTGACATCACTGATGACATCACTGATGACATCTCAATGACATCACTGATGACATCATCCAGTGACTGTGTGTTTCTGTAAAGTTTAAATATGTTTAATATATATAGGGAAAGGCGTATTGAAGAATGAGTGGGTGTATAAGTGTCTGAATGGATGATTTAGTACGTGCGTGACTGACTCTACAAGTGAGTGATTAAACGTATCTTACTGAATGCATGGGTTAGTGACTAAACTGTGTGAATGTCTGTATCCGTCTGTTTGTTGGTGTGTAAGTGGATGCATGGATTTACGAATAGCTACATGAGTGTCTATATGGGTTATTGATTGGTTCTCTGAGTATCTGTATGGCTGCCTGAGTGTTTGTGTGGGTGGGGTGTGTGTGACTCTGTACATAGATGTGTGAGTGGGTGATTCACTGGGTGCATGATTTCAAGAGTGCATCTGTGATGGACTGCTTGGGTGGGTGAGTGTGTGTATGGGTATGTTAGTGAGTGAATGTATATCTCAGTGGTACATGTGCGAGTAACTACATATGTAAAAGGCAGTATATATGTGTGTTAGAGTATTTAAATGGCTATAAGTGAGAGTGTGTGATTGTGAGAGTGGCTGTATGGATGCGTGTGTGCTTGTATCAGTTATTGTATAAGAGCGTAAGAATGTGCTAGTATTTGTATGAGTAAGTGAGCTGGTGTGTGTATAACTGTATAGGTGAGTAAATGGGTGTGTGATTAATTTTTTGCGTGACTGACTAGGTGTGTGAGTACCTCTATGGATGAGTGGTGGTGTGTGAGTGTTTATATAGGTGCATGAGTGCATATGATAGTCCTGTACTGAGTGACTGTAAGTATGAGTGACTGTACGGGTGAGTGAGTAGATGTGTGTGTGTAGACCTAAGAATCAGTGAGTGGGTATGTAGTTATTGGTATTGGAGTGTGTATGGTTTTGAGAATGGCAGTCTGTAATTTAGAGTGGGTGTATCAAAAGTTATATTAGGGTGTGAGAAGATCCATGAAATTATCACATGGATGATGTCATCAGTGATGTCATCAGTGATGTCATTTGAGATGTCATCAGTGATGTCACTGACCATGTCATGAGTGATGTAATATGTGACGTCATCAGCAGTGCATTGCGGGGCGCGAGTTATAGTTAGCTGAACTAACTATAACGGGGAATTTCTATGGTTTTGTACGAGTGAAATGTCCAACTAACTATAACTGTCCCTAAAACCTATGGTTTTTTCAGTGAATTTCAAAGGTTTTTTAAATGCTAATTTCTAACTATAACGTGTCTGAAACCGATGGTTTTTTCAGTGAATTTCAAAGGTTTTTAAATGCTAGTTTCTAACTATGCCTACAGAGGTAGGACATATGAAGACAGAAGAAAAAACGCACAGAAAGAAACAAAAGAAATACAGAAAGAAGACACAGAAGTCCACAAAGACGAAGAAAAGTGCAGGAAGAAGCAAAAGATGTGCAGAAAGAACCAACAGAGGAGCAGAAAGAGGCCTTGTTGCAAAATCATCCTGTGCCCATAACTTTTTCAGACGGGTACTGGTGGTAACTGACTCTGACTAACCAGAGCCAGTGCTATGCTAAAAGACACTTAGAATACAGTGAAAACACCTACATACACTAGGGAACACTATGCGTTGGGGTACCCCTGTGATTAGCATGACCTCCTCTGTAAGTCCCTAGTACATAATAGGGCAGGGGATTAAAATTACCTCTTAAAACGCGCTACAGGGCGCGTTTGCACAGTGGTGAAGGAGGAGGGCCTGAGGTGACATGTGTGCAAACGCGCCCAGTGGCGCGTTTTAAGTTGCGGGATTAAGTCCCCTTGAATCCTGAGGGTCCCTGGGGCCCAACTAACCCCCAGGTACCTACAGTTAGGGCCACAGAGCTGAGTTGCAGAGAGGCGTTCCGAGGCCACGCACCTTTTTCACCTCTCTGCAACGCAACTCTGTTGTGCTTACTGAAGGTACCTGGTGGGCTAGTTGGCCCCAGGGTCCCTCAGGATTCAAGGGAATTAATTCCCCAACTTAAAACGCACCACAGGGCGTGTTTGCGCACATGTCACCTGAGGCCCCGCCCCTCCCTTCACCACTGTGCAAACGCGCCCCGTGGCGCGTTTTAAGTTGGGGATTAGGTCACCTTGAATCCTGAGGGTCCCTGGGGCCCAACTAGCCCACCAGGTACTTCCAGTAAGCACCACAGGCCTACGTTGCAACTCCTGTAACAAATTGTGCAGTTGTGTTTAGGTAGTGAAGGGGGTCGTGCTGGGGGTAGTGTTTTAGGGTTTAGGGTAGTGCAGTGGTGTTTGGGTAGTGTAGGGGGTCGTGCTGGGGGTAGTGTTTTAGGGTTTAGGGTAGTGCAGTGGTGTTTGGGTAGTGTAGGGGGTCGTGCTGGGGGTAGTGGTTTAGGGTTTAGGGTAGTGCAGTGGTGTTTGGGTAGTGTATTGGATACTGCTGGGGGTAGTGTTTTAGGGTTTAGGGTAGTGCAATGGTGTTTGGGTAGTGTAGGGGGTACTGCTGGGGGTAGTGTTTTAGGGTTTAGTTTAGTGCAGTGGTGTTTGGGTAGTGTAGGGGGTACTGCTGGGGGTAGTGTTTTAGGGTTTAGGGTAGTGCAGTGGTGTTTGGGTAGTGTAGGGGTTCGTGCTGGGGGTAGTTTTTTAGGGTTTAGGGTAGTGCAGTGGTGTTTGTGTTGTGCTGGGGGTAGTGTTTTAGGGTTTAGGGTAGTGCAGTGGTGTTTGTGTAGTGTAGGAGGTCGGGTTTTAGGGTTTAGGGTAGTGCAGTGGTCTTTGGGTAGTGTAGGGAGTCGTGCAGGGGTAGTGTTTTAGGGTTTAGGGTAGTGCAGTGGTGTTTGGTTAGTGTAGGGGGTCATTTGGGGGTTGGTAGTGTTTTAGTGTTTTAGGGTTTAGGGCAGTGCAGTGGTGTTCGGGTAGTGTAGGGGGTCATGCTGGGGGAGTGTTTTAGGGTTTAGGGCAGTGCAGTGGTGTTCGAGTAGTGTAGGGGGTCGTGCTGGGGGGAGTGTTTTAGGGTTTAGGGCAGTGCAGTGGTGTTCGGGTAGTGTAGGGGGTCGTGCTGGGGGAGTGTTTGAGGGTTTAGGGCAGTGCAGTCGTGTTCGGGTAGTGTAGGGGTCGTGCTGGGGGGAGTATTTTAGGGTTTAGGGTAGTGCAGTGGTGTTCGGGTAGTGTAGGGGGTCGTGCTGGGGGTAGTGTTTTAGGGTTTAGGGCAGTGCAGTGGTGTTCGGGCAGTGTAGGGGGTCGTGCAGGGTTGTGGTGTTTCAGGGTTTAGGGCAGTGCAGTGGTGTTTGGGCAGTGTAGGGGGTCGTGCTGGGGGTGGTGTTTCAGGGTTTAGGGAAGTGCAGTGGTGTTCGGGCAGTGTAGGGGGTGGTGCAGGGGGTGGTGTTTCAGGGTTTAGGGCAGTGCAGTGGTGTTCGGGTAGTGGAGGGGGTGGTGCAGGGGGTGGTGTTTCAGGGTTTAGGGCAGTGCAGTGGTGTTCGGGCAGTGTAGGGGGTCGTGCAGGGGGTGGTGTTTCAGGGTTTAGGGCAGTGCAGTGGTGTTCGGGCAGTGTAGGGGGTCGTGCTGGGGGTGGTGTTTCAGGGTTTAGGGCAGTGCAGTGGTGTTCGGGCAGTGTAGGGGGTCGTGCTGGGGCTAGTGTTTCAGGGTTTAGGGAAGAGCAATGGTGTTCAGGCAGTGTAGGGGGTTTTGCTGGAGGTGGTATTTCAGGGTTTAGGGCAGTGCAGTGGTGTTCGGGCAGTGTAGGGGGTCTTGCTGGGGGTGGTGTTTCAGGGTTTAGGGCAGTGGTGTTCAGGCAGTGTAGGGTGTCTTGCTGGGGGTGATGTTTCAGGGTTTAGGGCAGTGCAGTGGTGTTCGGGCAGTGTAGGGGGTCCTGCTGGGAGTGGTGTTTCGGGGTTTAGGGCAGTGCAGTGTTGTTCGGGCAGTGTAGGGGGTCGTGCTGGGGGTGGTGTTTCAGGGTTTAGGGCAGTGCAGTGGTGTTCCGGCAGTGTAGGGGGTCGTGCAGGGAGTGGTGTTTCAGGGTTTAGGGCAGTGCAGTGGTGTTCGGGCAGTGTAGGGGGTCGTGCTGGGGGTGGTGTTTCAGGGTTTAGGGCAGTGCAGTGGTGTTCGGGCAGTATAGGGTGTCGTGCTGGGGGGTGGTGTTTCTGGGTTTAGGGCAGTGCAGTGGTGTTCGGGCAGTGTAGGGGGTCATGCAGGGAGTGGTGTTTCAGGGTTTAGGGCAGTGCAGTGGTGTTTGGGCAGTGTAGGGGGTCGTGGGGGGGGTGGTGTTTCAGGGTTTAGGGCAGTGCAGTGGTGTTCAGCCAGTGTAGATGGTCTTGCTGGGGGTGGTGTTTCAGGGTTTAGTGCAGTGGTGTTCGGGCAGTGTAGGGGGTCTTGCTGGGGGTGGTGTTGTAGGGTTTAGGGCAGTGCAGTGGTGTTCGGGCAGTGTAGGGGGTCTTGCTGGGGCTAGTGTTTCAGGGTTTAGTGTAGTGCAGTGGTGTTCGGGCAGTGTAGGGGGTCGTGCTGGGGCTGGTGTTTGAGGGTTTAGGGCAGTGCAGTGGTGTTCGGGCAGTGTAGGGGTCGTGCTGGGGCTGGTGTTTCAGGGCAATGCAGTGGTGTTCGGGCAGTGTACAGGGTTGTGCTGGGGCTGGTGTTTCAGGGTTTAGGGAAGTGCAGTGGTGTTCGGGCAGTGTACGGTGTTGTGCTGTGGCTAGTGTTTCAGGGTTTAGGGCAGTGTAGTGGTGTTCGGGCAGTGTAGGGGGTCATGCTGGGGCTGATGTTTCAGGATTTAGGGCAGTGCAGTGGTGTTCGGGCAGTGTAGGGGGTGGTGCTGGGGCTGGTGTTTCAGGGTTTTGGGCAGAACAGTGGTGTTCGGGCAGTGTAGGGGGTCGTGCTGGGGGTGGTGTTTCAGGGTTTAGGGCAGTGCAGTGGTGTTCGGGCAGTGTAGGGGGTCTTGCTGGGGGTGGTGTTTCAGGGTTTAGGGCAGTGGTGTTCGGGCAGTGTAGGGGGTCTTGCTGGGGTGATGTTTCAGTGTTTAGGGCAGTGCAGTGGTGTTCGGGCAGTGTAGGGGGTCTTGCTGGGGGTAGTGTTTCAGGGTTTAGGGCAGTGCAGTGGTGTTCGTGCAGTGTAGGGGGTCGTGCTGGGGGTGGTGTTTCAGGGTTTAGGGCAGTGCAGTAGTGTTCGGGCAGTGTAGGGGGTCGTGCAGGGGGTGGTGTTTCAGGGTTTAGGGCAGTGCAGTGGTGTTCGGGCAGTGTAGGGGGTCGTGCTGGGGGTGGTGTTTCAGGGTTTAGGGCAGTGCAGTGGTGTTCGGGCAGTGTAGGGGGTCCTGCAGGGGGTGGTGTTTCAGGGTTTAGGGCAGTGCAGTGGTGTTCGGGCAGTGTAGGGGTCATGCTGGGGCTGGTGTTTCAGGGTTTAGGGCAGTGCAGTGGTGTTCGGGCAGTGTAGGGGGTCTTGCTGGGGGTGGTGTTTCAGGGTTTACGGCAGTGGTGTTCGGGCAGTGTAGGGGGTCTTGCTGGGGGTGATGTTTCAGGGTTTAGGGCAGGGCAGTGGTGTTCGGGCAGTGTAGGGGGTCTTGCTGGGGTAGTGTTTCAGGGTTTAGGGCAGTGCAGTGGTGTTCGTGCAGTGTAGAGGGTCATGCTGGGGATGGTGTTTCAGGGTTTAGGGCAGTGCAGTAGTGTTCGGGCAGTGTAGGGGGTCATGCAGGGGGTGGTGTTTCAGGGTTTAGGGTAGTGCAGTGGTGTTCGGGCAGTGTAGGGGGTCGTGCTGGGGCTGATGTTTCAGGGTTTAGGGCAGTGCAGTGGTGTTCGGGCACTGTAGGGGGTCGTGCTAGGGCTGGTGTTTCAGGGTTTTGGGCAGAACAGTGGTGTTCGGGCAGTGTAGGGGGTCGTGCTGGGCTGGTGTTTCAGGGTTTAGGGCAGTGCAGTGGTGTTCGGGCAGTGTAGGGGGTCGTGCTGGGGCTGGTGTTTCAGGGTTTAGGGCAGTGCAATGGTGTTCGGGCAGTGTAGGCGGTCGTGCTGGGGCTGGTGTTTCAGGGTTTAGGGCAGTGCAGTGGTGTTCGGGCAGTGTAGGGGTCGTGCTGGGGCTGGTGTTTCAGGGTTTAGGGTAGTGCAGTGGTGTTCGGGCAGTGTAGGGGGTCGTGCTGGGGCTGGTGTTTCAGGGTTTAGGGTAGTGCAGTGGTGTTCGGGCAGTGTAGGGGGTCGTGCTGGGGCTGGTGTTTCAGGGTTTAGGGCAGTGCAGTAGTGATCAGGCAGTGTAGGGGGTCGTGCTGGGGCTGGTGTTTCAGGGTTTTGGGCAGAGCAGTGGTGTTTGGGCAGTGTAGGGGGTCGTGCTTGGGGTGGTGTTTCAGGGTTTAGGGCAGTGCAGTGGTGTTCGGGCAGTGTAGGGGGTCGTGCTGGGGGTGGTGTTTCAGGGTTTAGGGCAGTGCTGTTCAGGCAGTGTAGGGGGTCTTGCTGGGGGTGATGTTTCAGGGTTTAGGGCAGTGCAGTGGTGTTCGGGCAGTGTAGGGGGTCTTGCTGGGGGTAGGGTTTCAGGGTTTAAGACAGTGCAGTGGTGTTCGGGCAGTGTAGGGGGTTGTGCTGGGGGTGGTGCTTCAGGGTTTAGGGCAGTGCAGTGGTGTTCGGGCAGTGTAGGGGGTCGTGAAGGGGGTGGTGTTTCAGGGTTTAGGGCAGTGCAGTGATGTTCGGGCAGTGTAGGGGGTCGTGCTGGGGGTGGTGTTTCAGGGTTTAGGGCAGTGCAGTGGTGTTCGGGCAGTGTAGGGGGTCATGCAGGGGCTGGTGTTTCAGGGTTTAGGGCAGTGCAGTGGTGTTTGGGCAGTGTAGGGGGTCGTGCTGGGGGTAGTGTTTTAGGGTTTAGGGTAGTGCAGTGGTGCTTGTGTAGTGTAGGGGGTCGTGCTGGGGGTAGTGTTTTAGGGTTTAGGTTAGTGCAGTGGTGTTTGTGTAGTTTAGGGGTCGTGCTGGGGGTAGTGTTTTAGGGTTTAGGGTAGTGCAGTGGTGCTTGTGTAGTGTAGGGGGTCGTGCTGGGGGTAGTGTTTTAGGGTTTAGGGTAGTGCAGTGGTGTTTGTGTAGTGTAGGGGGTCATGTTTTAGGGTAGTGCAGTGGTGTTTGGGTAGTGTAGGGGGTCATGCTGGGGGTAGTGTTTTAGGATTTAGGTTAGTGCAGTGGTGTTTGGGTAGTGTAGGGGGTCGTGCTGGGGTAGTGTTTTAGGGTTTAGGGTAGTGCAGTGGTGTTTGTGTAGTGTAGGGGGTCATGCTGGGGGTAGTGTTTTAGGGTTTAGGATAGTGCAGTTGTGCTTGTGTAGTGTAAGGGGTCATGCTGGGGGTAGTGTTTTAGGGTTTAGGGTAGTGCAGTGGTGTTTTTGTAGTGTAGGGGGTCATGTTTTAAGATGCAACGCTCCAATACCTGACCAGTCTGCACTACATAAAACTGTAAAAGAACTAAAAATAAAAAGTGTTTTGCACCCTTTTGTCATTGGGCTAAATGTGGGCTACATCTGGGTAATATTTGTGCTACATTTGGGCTCTTTTTTCTCTGGTGGCCATCTTGGAAGACTTCTTTGTTATGAAGTTTCCTAATTTCCTCATTTACTGCAGTCTCCTCAGTAGGAAATGCTTTCAGTTTTTTACTTTGATTCCATCAAGAAGGCATTCAGATGTGTCTCACATTTGCCATAAATTCAGAATGTTAGCACTCTAGTTGCTCATTAGATCACTGTAGTAAAGCTACTGCTCACCAGGGAGTTAACTGGAAGTCTGCTGCTGGTATTGAAAGTGATTGTTTCAGACTGCATGTCAGAATTTTCTAATGAAATAGAAGAGGATTTGAGATCTCACTTAAAACATGCCCTAATTTTTCTTTCTGCAGCACTAACCATAATTTCTATTTCAAAAAGAACCCCCTCATTTTGTTCCTTTTTAAATTAAATGTTTTAAGTGTTACCGGTTTATTCCAATCAAGATGGCTTCAGGTGTGCCATACTTTTGTCATAAGTAAGGTTGTTAGCGCTCTAGTTGTTCTTTAGAACACTCTGGGAAGCTGCAGTAGAACACAAAGGCATCAACTGGCAGGCTGCTCCTGTTGAAATATAACAGGAAGATATTTGAGATCACACTTGAAACATGTCCTAATTTTTCTTTCTACAGCACTAACCATAATTTCTATGACAAAATTAACCCCATCATTTTGTTCCTTTTTAAATTAAATGTTTTAAGTGTTACCAGTTTATTCCAATAAAGATGGCTTCAGGTGTGCCATACTTTTGTCATAAGTAAGGCTGTTAGCACTCTAGTTGTTCTTAAGAACACTCTGGGAAGCTGCAGTAGAACACAAAGGAATCAACTGACAGTCTCTGCCCTTGTTGGATGTACATGTTTTACTGAGAATGTCAGACTTCATTCTCAAATGACAGAGAAAGATAATGTGAATTTACAGAAAATATGCTCTCATTTTAGCTTCTGGAGCACCTTTCAAAACTCTATGGGACAAGCATGTGAAAATAGTTTTCTCTCAAACATGATTCATGATATCCCAGCAGAAGGTTTTTCACAGGGTAAAATCACCTTAGAACACACCACAATTCCTGAAATTAGTATGGTACCATCAACAAATGAATTCTAATGTAACTAAATTCTGTTATCACCCTTTATAGTTCTCCTTTTGGTAACCCTCAAAATCTTTGATTCACTACAATGCATTTCAATGGGGTACTATCATGTATATTGGTCCCAAGATGGCTGCCAGCAATTCCAGGATGAAGTGCTGACAGCCAATCAGATCTCACAATGACATGTGTGGTTAGGCTCCGCCCAGATATATATGTGATTTTACTTTTGATTTTATCAGGAACTACTGAACGGATTTACACCATTTAACCAAAAGGCACAACTCTGAACCAAGGGCTACCTTTTTGCCAAATTTGGTGTAATTCCGTTCAGCAGTTCGGGCTGTAGCTGCGACTAAAGGTTCCTACGGAAAATTGCATGGGGAAAACACGTTTAGGGACCCCCCTTTTTTCTCGGCCCCCGCTTGCAGAATCACCCCGAAACTTTCAGGATAGGAGCAGACCGGAACACCCCACGAGTTTTGAAAATTTCGCGAAGATTCATCAACCGGCGCCAAAGTTATTGGAAATAGAATGTTGTGAATTTCCTATGGAGAATAGGTCCTAACTATAACTATCTACTGGCGACCACCAGTATATAATATATATATATATATATATATATATATTCACTGAAAAAACCATAGGTTTTAGGGAAAGTTATAGTTAGTTGGACATTGCACTCGTACAAAACCCGTGAAATTCCCCCGTTATAGTTAGTTCAGCTAACTATAACTCGCGCCCCGCAATGCACTGCTGATGACGTCACATATTACATCACTCATGACATGGTCAGTGACATCACTGATGACATCACTGATGACATCATCCAGTGATTGTGTGTTTCTGTAAAGTTTAAATATGTTTAATATATATAGGGAAAGGTGTATTGAAGAATGAGTGGGTGTATAAGCGTCTGAATGGATGATTTAGTAGGTGCGTGACTGAGTCTATAAGTGAGTGATTAAACGTATCTTACTGGATGCATGGGTGAGTGACTAAACTGTGTGAATGTCTGTATCCGTCTGTCTGTTGTTGTGTAAGCAGCTGCATGGGTTTCTGACTAGCTAAATGAGTGTCTATATGGGTTATGGATTGGTTCTCTGAGTATCTGTATGGGTGCCTCAGTGTTTGTGTGGGTGGGGTGTGTGTGACTCTGTGCATAGATGTGTGAGTGGGTGATTCACTGGGTGCATGGTTTCAAGAGTGCGTCTGTGATGGACTGTATGGGTGGGTGAGTGTGTGTATGGGTGTGTTAGTGATTGAATGTATATCTCAGTGGTACATGTGTGAGTAACTACATATGTGAAAGGCAGTATATATGTGTGTTGGAGTATATAAATGGCTATAAGTGAGAGTGTGTGATTGTGAGAGTGGCTATATGGATGAGTGTGTGCTTGCATCAGTGATTGCATAGGAGCGTAAGAATGTGCTAGTATTTTTATGAGTAAGTGAGCTGGTGTGTATAACTGTATAGGTGAGTAAATTGGAGTGTGATTAATTATTTGCATGACTGACTAGGTGTGTGAGTACCTCTATGGATGAGTTGCGTTGTGTGAGTGTTTATATAGGTGTATGAGTGCATATGATAGTCCTGTACTGAGTGACTGTAAGTATGAGTGACTGTACGGGTGAGTGAGTAGATGTGTGTGTGTAGACCTAAGAATCAGTGAGTGGGTATGTACTTATTGGTATTGGAGTGTGTATGGTTTTGAGAATGGCAGTCTGTAATTTAGAGTGGGTGTATCAAAAGTTATATTAGGGTGTGAGAAGATGCATTAAATTCTCACATGGATGATGTCATCAGTGATGTCATTTGAGATGTCATCAGTGATGTCATCAGTGATGTCACTGACCATGTCATGAGTGATGTAATATGTGACGTCATCAGCAGTGCATTGCGGGGCGCGAGTTATAGTTAGCTGAACTAACTATAACGGGGAATTTCACGGGTTTTGTACGAGTGCAATGTCCAACTAACTATAACTTTCCCTAAAACCTATGGTTTTTTCAGTGAATTTCAAAGGTTTTTTAAATGCTAAACCCTAACTATAACAGGCCTGAAACCTATGGTTTTTTCAGTGAATTTCAAAGGTTTTTAAAATGCTAATTCCTAACTATAACAAGCCTGAAACCTATGGTTTTTTCAGTGAATTTCAAAGGTTTTTTAAATGCTAATTCCTAACTATAACATGTCTGAAACCTATAGTTTTTTCAGTGAATTTCAAAGGTTTTGTAAATGACAATTTTTAAATGTATTAATTGTTAAATTTATTTTTTTTGTTACTGATTTACTACATTTTTTTAAACTATTTATTTTTAGATATTTTATTTTTTAAATTACATTGTAATTACATTATACATTACATTACAAAATATACTTTCTCAGAATGAATTACTTTAGTTTAAATACTTTGCAAATAGGCAATAGACTTTTAAGTACAGTAGTTACAGTTGTTGCAATGGGCAACACAATTTCAAACACAATGCAACATTGAGCTCAATGTGAATTTCTAGCTAAATGCAATTAGTTACTTTATGGATTACTTTTCTAACCACAGGACTGGATCCTAGATTCAGTCCTGGGACATCTCCTGTAAACAGTTGAGTAAAAGCGTTTTGGTTACAGTAGTGATTTTTAAGGAATATTATTGTATTTTAAAAGTTGACACTGAAACTTTTTCACATACAATCACCAATGTTATCCTATGGGAGGAAAATCACTTAGCAGGTAAGTAGTGTTATCGTTACTTTTTCTTACTCAGTGGTGGATCCTGGATCCAGCACTGGTGCATCTCCTGTAAACAGTTGAAAGAATGCGTTTACGTCATACAGGCGATTTTTAAGGAATATTTGTAGTTTGTGAAAATCAACACTTTGAAACTTTTCTGCTGAAAACCAGACAATGGATTCCTATGGAAGGAAATATAAGTTACTGGTAAGTACGGTTAAAATTACTTTTCAGGATCAGTACTGGGCTGAAAGATGCAGCACTGAGGTCTCTCCTGATAACAGGTGAGTAAATCGGAATTCGTATTTTGGCTGATTTTAGAGGAATATTTGTATGTTTCAAAAATCGACACTTAGAAACTTTTTCAGCAAAAAGCAGGCAATGATATCCTATGGAAGGAAATTCAAGTTACTGGTAAGTACGGTTAAAATTACTTTTCAGGATCAGTACTGGGCTGAAAGATGCAGCACTGAGGTCTCTCCCGATAACAGGTGAGTAAATCGGAATTCGTATTTCGGCTGATTTTAGAGGAATATTATAAAGTTCCAAAACTCCACACACAGAAGAATTTCCAAGTGAAACCAGTCAATGATATCCTATGGAAGGAAATTCAAGTTACTGGTAAGTACGGTTAAAATTACTTTTCAGGATCAGTACTGGGCTGAAAGATGCAGCACTGAGGTCTCTCCTGATAACAGGTGAGTAAATAGGAATTCGTAGTTCGGCTGATTTTAGAGGAATATTTGCACAATGTTGAAGGGAGGGGGCGGGGCCTGAGGTGACATCTGTGCAAACGCGCCCGTGGCGTGTTTTGAGTTGGGGGATTAATTCCCCTTGAATCATGAGGGTCCCTGGGGTCCAACTAGCCCACCCTGTACCTCCAGTATGCGCCAGGGAGCTGCGTTGCAGAGAGGTGTTCAGAGGCCACGCCCCTTTTTGCACCTCTCTGCAATGCAGCTCTGTGGCGCTTTCTGGACGTACCTGTTGGGCTAGTTGGCCCCCAGGGACCCTCAGGATTGAAGGGGATTTAAGTCCCCATCTTAAAACGCGCCACGGGGCCTGTTTGCACACATGTCACCTGAAGCCCCGCCCCCTCCCTTCACCATTGTGCAAACGCGCCCTGTGGCGTGTTTTAAGTTGGGGGATTAAGTCCCCTTGAATCCTGAGGGTCCCTGGAGTCCAACTAGCCCACCATGTACTTCTAAAAAGCGCCACAGAGATGCTTTGCAGAGAGGTGTAAAAAGGGGCGTGGCCTCTGTACACCTCTCTGCAACCCAGCCCCCTGGCGCATACTGGAGGTTCCTGGTGGGATAGTTGGCCCCCAGGGACCCCCAGTATTCAAGGGGAATTACTTCCCCTTCTTAAAACATGCCAGGGGGCGCGTTTACAGAGTACTGCAGGGAGGGGGGCGGGGCCTCCGGCACGATGCCGGTCGTGTTTTTTTTTGTTGTTTTTTTTTAATGGGAGGGGGGCTGCGTGGCCCCCCTTCCCTTGGCCACTTTTGGCCCCGGGGACCCCATCCCCCGGGGCCTGAGCAATTTATTTATTTTTTAAATTAAAAAAAAAACGGGAAGGGGGCCGCGTGGCCCCCCTTCCCTGGGCCTGTATTGGCCCCGGGGACCCCATCCCCCGGGGCATGCCCTCGATTTTTTTTTTTAAATTTGGAGGGGGCTGCGTGGCCCCCTCCCTGGCCACTATGGCCCCGGGGACCCCATCCCCCGGGGCCTGGCCTCTGGTTGGGGACTGTGGGGGTCCCCAATCCCCCACAGTCCCAGCCGGCTCCCCGCGTCCTACGGGAGCCGGCATTCCTTTCCACATGGGGAGCAGCTAACATGCTGCTCCCCATGTGGAAAGTATGAGTTTGCATTTTGAAAGAGAGAGCAGGTTTCCTGCTCTCTCTTCAAAATGCAAACCAAGTTTACTATGACAGGACGGGAGCCGCGAGGCTCCGTCCTGTCATAGCAAACTACAGTGTCCCGGGGGTAGGCACCCCGGGACACTGCAGGAGCCGGCCCTGGGGGGGTGACGGTCCCCAGGGCCATCAAGGGCTCCAGGAGGGGGGCCGCGCGGCCCCCCTCCCAACCATTAGTAAAGCCCTGGGGAGGTGGTAGTCCCCGGGGCTTTGGGGGTCCGTAACGGACCCACATATTCAAATCTTTAGTGCCCCGGGGAGGTGGCGGTCCCCGGGGCGTGTGGGGGGGGCTGGAGCCCCCCCACACAGGTTAAAAAATTTTAAAAAAAAGAAGCCCCAGGGGGTGGCGGTCCCCGGGGCTGCAAGAGGGCAAAGAACCCTCCCGCACCATTATTTTCTAAAGCCCCGGGGGGTGGCGGTCCCCGGGGCTTGGGGGGCCTTAGAGGCCCCCCACATTAAATCTAAACCCCCCCACCATGCCCCCGGGACTTGGCCCACCCAGGGGCAAATAAACATCGAGCGCGGGAGACCGCGCTTCGATTTTATTTTCGGCAGGATCCGCGCACCCTGAGCGCATCCTGCCGATTTCTTTTTTTTTTAAATGCTTTTTCTGCCCAGGGGTCCTTGTGGGACCCCTGAGCAGGCCTAGGGGGTCAGGGTGTTTCTACCCTGCCCCCTTTGTGCGTTTTGCACACTTGTTTCTCTTTTTTTTTCCTCGACGGGATCCGCGCATCCTAAGCGCATCCCGCCGATTTTAAAAAAAAAAAAATGCTTTTTTCTGCCCAGGGGTTCCTTGTGGGATCCCCTGAGCAGACCTAGGGGGTTAGGGTGTTTCTACCCTGCCCCCTTTTTGCGCTTTGTGCACTTGTTTCTGTCCCTCGGTTCTACCGAGGGACAAAATGGCTGCCAACACTTCCTGATTTGGAGTGTTGACAGCCACTTGACAGCCAATTAGCATACAGCTCGTGATCGGGAGGGTACGCGGACCCTACTCGTCCATAGATATATATGTGACTTTACTTTTGATTTTCTCAGGAACTACTGAACGGATTTACACCATTTAAGCAAAAGGCACGACACTGAACCAAGGGCTACCTCTTTGCCAAATTTGGTGTAATTCCGTTCAGCAGTTCGGGCTGTAGCTGCGACTAAAGGTTCCTATGGAAAAATGAATGGGGAAAACGCGTTTTGGGACCCCCCTTTTTTCTCGGCCCCCGCTTGACGTATCACCCTGAGACTTTCAGGATAGGAGCGGACCGGAGCGCCCCAACAAGTTGGAAACTTTCACGAAGATTCGTCAACCGGCGCCAACGTTATTTCAAATAGAATGTCGCGGATTTCCTATGGATAATAGGTCCTAACTATAACTATCTACTGGCGACCGCCAGTAGATAATATAGATATATATAGATAGATAGATAGATAGATAGATGGATAGATAGATAGATAGATAGATAGATAGATAGATAGATAGATATAGATAGATAGATAGATAGACATTCACTGGAAAAAACACAGGTTTCAAGGACGTTATAATTAGTTGGACATTTCACTCATACAAAACCAGTGAAATTCAGCCGTTATAGTTAGTTGATGTGAGAAGTTGGCCTGGTATATGCTGTTCAATAGTTAAAGTGGACACCTTGCACCAGTACAATTCGACTCTTATGGTAGGTAGGTTTAAGACAACCTTTATAGAAAGCTATCCTAGTTGTAGCTGTGGAGAGCAGCCTTCAGGCTAAGTCTTGGAGTAATGTAAAGCAGCTTGTTTTACCACACAATCTCTTGAATCACCAAATGAAAAGACACCACACAGGTATATATATCAAATATATATGTATTCATTACTAAACAACTCTCTACTAATCTCTTTATGAGATTAGAAGTCAGGAACATATGCACAAATCAATGTTTCACAATAAATTGAGCAAAAATATGGCTGGGGCCCTAGGGGCGTACCAGACCATATACTAAAAAAGAGACTTAAGAACAACGACTTGCAGGGAGACAAGGCCCAGGGCCTTCAGAAGTGCTGGGGCCTCACGAAACCACCCAAGGCAGGTAAGTAAAGGACCCACGGGGCCGCGTGCAGTGAGTGAACACAGGCGCGGATCGCCGTAGACTTCAATGGGGCAAGTCGCGGTTGGAAATTAAGAGTTTCAGGGCACTTCGGGAGTAGCTACAAGCAAGTCACTTACAGGGTAAGTAGTTCTAGGGCCAACACCCACAGGAGCACCGTAGTGCTGGAGTTACCTCACCCAGGGAATCCGGGTGCATAGGTGTCCTTTGGTGTCGGGTCGCGGCGTCGTTTTCAATGGGAGCCAATGAAGACTTGCTGCTTGTGAAGCCAGAAGAAGTGTCCGGTGGAATCCAAGCCTGGATTTGGAAGAAGGAAGACCTGAAAGCAGAGGGGACAGTGTTCAAAGTCACTGGGCAGTGACCCGGGGCAAGGAAGATGAATGCCCACCGTCGTCGGCAGATTCAGGTCATTCACGGGTGTCTTGACTCTTTGGCCACGAGGTCCAGGAGGCGTCGACGATGACCAGCAGCTGGATTCGGTGGGAGCCACAAAGTCTGCAGCTGACTGCGGTGTCAGCAACCCGATTGGAGCCAACAAGCCTTGGTAGCAGCAAGTCTCGTGGAAAGCGTAAAAAGTCAATGGTGCAGACCAGCAAGGTCTGGGGAACTCACCCAGCAAGGGTAAGTCAGGGCAGGCCTGGAGCAACCAGGGGAGCCCTTTGGTTCTATATAAAAGTCTTCAGGGGACCCACAAGCCGGCTGGCAAGGGATCGCAAAGACGCCTCAGGAGGATTCCTTCAACAGGGGCCCACGGTCATTCGGGATGGGGTAGGCCTCTGATCTTCGGAGGGTTCCTGCTAGAGGCCGGGACCACATGTAGTACAAAGCACAGGTTCGTAGAACGTCGTGAAGGGGTTGCACCCGACAATAGTGCACGGTACCCAGGGACTGCGGTTCCTCGTCATTCGAGGGGTCCACTGGCCTCAGCTTCACTGGGGACTCACGATGGCCTTTGAAAAGTCAGGAAATCCTTGTCTTGGGCTGCAGGGACCTCGGGCTCTGGCGGGAGCAGTGTAGTTTGCGACCGTCATTTCAGTTTTTGGTGCCTGCCAAGCAGGGGAGTCACTCCTTGACTCCAAGGGAGATTCTTCAGTCTTCCAGAGGTAGTGGAACATCGAAGGTCCAGGATTCTTCTTCAGAGCGTCGTCCAGGGGTATCTAGTTTGCAATGCACAGGTTCCCCCTCTTATACTAAAAGGAAGGGAGGGACTAGCTCTATGACCCCACCTATGGGAGGGTCAGGGGAGGGGGTGGCTACACCCACTTCCCTTTGTCCAGTTTTGCACCAGAGCAGGGGTAGGTAGCCCCTGAGCTGGTTTGAACTGGCATATGCACAGAGGAGCCTTCTGCTCCCCAGTGAAGGACTTCAAAGCACTCTAGGAGTGCACCCACCCAGCCCCAATACACTAAACCCTGTCTGGAAGGTGGTCACACCCTCCTGTGACAGGATACCTATTGTTGGGCTTCCTCCACTGCGAGTTTCGGTCATCAGCAGGAGGGCAGCCCAGTGTCTGTGACTGGTGGCATCCATTTTGTGATGCCAGGGCTCTTCAGGATTCTACCGCGTTTCCACAGTAGGTACATGTCTATCCCTCTAGAAGGGTGGAATGCTACCCCCGCTGCCAGAACTGGTGGGGGGGTAGTATTCCAAGATGTTTGACACCAAACACGACATGTTTCCGTGCAGCCATCCCAAAGTTAGCATTTAACGCGAGGTTAAAATGCGCTTAAGAGTATATGGTCAGGCTGCACTACAAAAAGCCTCAGAGAAGGGTCTCCGAATGCTGCAGAGGGGCTCTGCTCATGCAGGGGCACCCTCTCACATAGGAACCAAGCACTCTGCCTTCAGGATTGATAAGGCCTGCCATAGGAGTGACTTATAGGTTTATATGTGTGTATCTATGTAGTGATATAGGTAGCCTATATCACAGTAAGGGGTGCATGCACCACCTTACCCAGGCTGCAGTAGCAGACCTGTGGTGTCAGATAAGATTTAGTCTGCTTCCCAGGGGTGGCATAATACATGCTTCAGCCCCTGGTAGGCCTGTGAAGTACCTATGCCCTTGGTACCTAAGGTACCATATACTAGGGACTCATAAGGTACCATAGTATCCATTCACTAGTGCACCTAGAGTGCACTCCAAGTCGTTTAGAGAGAACAGAGAGGCTGGGGCCCTGATTGGCAGGGTCCCAGCCTGACTATAACCAGTGTAAACATCAGAAAAATTGGGGGCAACATAAGAGGCAGATCCTACTCTCCTACACAACCCCCCCAAACGCAGGGACACTAAACTAACCTTGACCAGTTGAGTCTTCGTGCTCTAAGTGGAAATACCTTGAGAGTCCATCTGCATTGGCATGTTGGGTCCCAGGCCTATGTTCCACTGTATAGTCCATCCCCTGTAGGGAAATGGACCACCTCAAAAGTTTTGGGTTTTCACCTTTCATCTGTTTAAGCCATAGGAGGGGCTTGTGGTCAGTCTGAACTATGAAGTGAGTGCCAAACAAGTATGGCCTCAGCTTCTTCAGGGCCCACACCACAGCAAAGGCCTCCCTCTCTATAGCTGACCAACGTTTCTCTCTAGGGGTCAGCCTCCTGCTAATAAAAGCTACTGGCTGGACTTGACCTTCATCATTCAGTTGAGACAGTACAGCTCCCACACCCAGCTCAGAAGCATCTGTTTGGACAATGAACTTTTTGGTGTAGTCTGGACTCTGTAAGATGGGGGCAGTGCACATGGCCTGCTTTAGGTCTTCAAATGCCTTCTGACAGCTAGCTGTCCACTGAACCTTTTTTGGCATTTTCTTTGAGGTCAGATCATTCAAGGGGGTCACTATAGATCCATATCCCTTCACAAACCTCCTATAGTACCCAGTCAGGCCTAAGAAGGCTCTCACCTGTGTCTGGGAGGTT